>JAODAL010035456.1:0-42924 GCA_025379985.1 Phyllomedusa bahiana | reverse complement strand
CCGGGTGGGGTCAGTTCCTGACCCTTGGGAATTAAACCTTTCTTCTGAGCTTTGGGTTTTGGCCTTAATGGGGGAGCTTCCTGTTTCCCCCACTTGGTTGACACGGGCCTGGGGGGGCCGCTGTTTTGGGCTGCTTGGTCGGGCGGTTTTGGGTTTCCCCGGGCTTCCCCTGCTTTTCCCTTTTCCCAAATGACCTTGATTTTCCCGGGGGGATTGCTACCTTGGTTGGCATTTCAAGGGTGACGGGGGACTTGTTTTTGCACTGAAAGTTTTCACGGGGGTTCCCTTTTTGCGGCTGGGGTTTGAACCCTCTATTTTTCCCGTTTTGTCCAAAATCGTGGGCAATTTCCGTGGGCATTTTGGGGGAGCCCAGCCCCATATTTGGCGTCTTGCCTTCACCCCATTTTGCGGGCCCTTCTTCCAGAGCTTTTTATTTTCTGCAATTTGAGTTTGGGAAAGTGCGGGGGCCCAGGGTTTGCCATAAGGTTTTCCTCTTCTGTGGTTATTGCAAATCCTGTATAAAAAAGCCCGGGGTCTTAGTACCCTTTTTCTTGAACCATTAAAAAAGGGTTTGGAGATCCGTTGGGGGAAAAATTTCTTCGCCCACCCTGTAGCGGTGATGTGATTTCTTTCCCAAATTGTTAAAAGGAAATTAGGGTCTTGATTTTTCCCTTCCCTTTATAAACCATCTTCCCATCCCCCCCGGGCCCTGGGGAAAGAAGGAAGTGGCGGGTTCAGAAATTTGCCCCCGTTTTGAAAGACCCCTTGGAGGGCAGCAGTAAAGAGCACTGAAAAGCTAAAAGGGGCCTTGATGAGTCTATTTTTTGGGAAGGTCTGTTTGTAGGACCCCGCGGGGTCAGGGGGGGGCCTAAATTTAATTTTTATTCATGTCCCGGGAAACGATGCCCTGCGGTCTTATAAAGAAAAATTTCTGGGCTGTAACCTTTTCAACATTTTGGGCGTTTGTACGAGCAAGGGGGATCCAACATGTTTTGGGAATAGAAACCCCAAGGGGCGTTGTTTCCCAGCTTTGGTCTTGGGTGAGGACCCCAGGGGGCCCCGGTTGTCCACCTGACTTTTGAAAAAAAATTGGTTGAAAGGGGGGTTTTGTAGTCTGGAAGGCCAAAAGGGCTGGAGTTTTTGGACGCTCCCTTTGTAGAGCCCAAAGCTTTGTTTTCCTGTTGTCTAGTTTTGTGGGTTGGGGCCGGGGGCCTTCAAAAACTTGGGCCCCGGTTTTTTTTGCAATCTTGAGCGGTTGCTTTTTCCTTGATGCTTCGGGGTATTCCTTTGGGCTACATAGGTGTTTCAGCCCAAAAAAATTATTTGGGTTGGTCAAAATTCTCGGGGTTTACTTGAGGTTGGTTTAGGGAAGGGTTTTGTAAGTAGTTTCCCTTGGGGGAATCAATGACCCCCCCGGAAGATAACCTTTGCTTGACACCACTGTAGTTTATTTTTGAGACACCTTGCAATTGAGTTTGTGGAGATGTTGGAGTAGGGAAATGGATTCAGCTTCCATGACCTCAGGGGTTCCATATACTGAACCCAGGAGTAAGTCATCCATATACTGAAGAGATATCATCGGGGTGGGCTTCTATCCATGGTTGTAAGGAAACCCTCATAGCTTGAGTGAATTGATTAGGACTGTTCTGGGCTTCTTGGGGTGTTCTGGTCCAGGTGAGCTGGGTGCCTTGGAAGGTGAAGGCAAAAACAGGTTATTGGGCTGAATGTCTTCATGGAAGAGGGACGTGTGGAAGATAACGCAACGATTGGCAAGATCCACAACTGTGAAGCAGGAAGCAGCAGGATGGTTCATGTGGACTACAAGGTGTTGGGTTGGGGACCACTGAGTTCTAATATGGTGGCATTGCATTGATGCTCCCCCCTGGCCCACCCCTGCGGGGGGGGGGCGGTCGCAAATCTTGCACTAGCTGTACTTTTTTTTTTAGGGCTCACCCTTCTTTCTCTTCTTCTTGAGGGAAATAGAGGCAGTGTTACATGGTGATGTACAGATATTAGGAACACCAGCGTTAGTAAGTCTGGATCTGAGTCTTAAGGCCTTCTTCTGTCCAACTTCCAAAGGGTATTTTGGGTAAACGGGGATAAGCGTGCTCCTTCCTTGAGACAAACTGACACGGTAGGTACCGGCAGTAGGTTCCAACATGTCAGGACCTTGAGACATAAGTCCTGTGGTAGCTGTTGTAGAATGGGAGGTTGAATCTCTGGACATGGCTTCTATTAGGGACATCATAACTGCAGGTAAGGCCTTATAGGGAACATGCAGTACGCGATCCCATCTTCAGATGCGGGTCAAAACAGGTCTAATCCATGACTTTGAGTATAATGTGTTTGTGCTCATGAGCTGCAGAAGGTCCGCTCAAGTAGATTAAAAGGGCAGGTGTCTAGATATAGTAAAATGGATCATAAATCAGGGAAGGGGCAGCATTATTTGGCACGGTGAGAGGTGAACTTATGAATGCGACCCTCTACCCCAATACAGCCTAAGTATGTCAGAGGTGATATGGACCCCAGGGGTAGGGACTTGGCTGAAATCCAGATGTGGCCGCACCAGCTGTCCCACCATAAAAATCTGTAGGCTGGTCTGCGGACAGAAAGTGGTTACACCCACAAGCTGGTTTATCTCCTGCAGATGAGAACGTGGGGGACTGGCTGGGCCCCCTAACCTTCATAGGGGGGCCCTCCTGGTTGCGGTATCGACACAATCCGATTGTACATTTCGATAATACGGAGGAGGTTTGGGGGATGCGGACCTGCTTCACGTTTTTAAAAAGATGCGTCCTGATTGCAGCTACTATATGCACCAGCAAAAACTGGTGGTTCTCTGGGCAGTGGGAGGGTTCCGTGGGAGGGCCTCTATGGGAGGAGATGGTGGTACAATCGGGGCGGGTACACTCAATCATCACGGCTTCCACCCTTTTTCGTCATTCTTTTTATATTTCCTGTCCTGTGCAATCCACTTTTGGAAACACCTTTTAATACAGATATAGCACTTCCTTGTTACTCTGAGCGTGACAACTCTGGTAGGTGCGCAGCACAAGACTTCTATAGTCTTCTTCCAGGCCAGTCAATCAAAGACTGCTGACAACAAGGAGCATTGTCATCTTATTGGTTGAGGAAAATCTGGTCTTCTTTATGCTGCAACAAGCGAGCAGCAAATGTGTCTACGGAGCCTCTTCTCTGCTTCTTGTTGGACATCCTGCAAAGTGGAAGCTTGATCACTCAGGCAGTTCTGGCCCACATTTAAGTTTGTTCGCAATACTTGGGGACCGACTCGAAGGAGTATATTGTCTATTCCGTGGTATCCAGATATTTCTGGATGGTAGGGAGGTATTCTCAGATGCTTTGGTCCATCTCTAAGGTATCTAGAATCCTTCCAGTTGGCTCCATTATCTGCCTGGTCTGTGTAAGTTTTCTAACAAATTGCATGGGAAACCTTCATGGGAGTCAGGGAATTTGTTTTACCGAGCAGTCTATCTGTACCGCGCCGTTGAAAGGGCTACATATTGGATCGCCCCTTTGGCATCACCGGTACAGGTGGCGGGCTGATCATTTGGGGTCTGCAGGACCTGGTGGCTGGTCCAGGTGCTGAGGATGGAGAAGGGGCATGTGGTTGTCTTCCGCTGGGAAGACTCAATGCCCATACCTTGTTGGACCAACAATCCTGGTGGTGCCTGGGTTGTCGGACACCAATCTTATCACTTTCTAAATCAACATCATTGGCCTTCAGTGATATATTTGCAATATAGTCATTAAATGCAGTTGTTACACATTCTAAGAAGTGGGGGGGTATCCAAAGATTACCGGCTGAAACCAGGTAGTGAGGATGAACGTTTAGGCATGTCGTCTTCGGGTGACCCTGCTGGCGGCGCTAAAGGGCATTCCAGTATGGATGATCGAAGCATCTATACATTCTTATCTGGGTTCTTGACTGTCATATACGGGGCCTACGTGTGTATTAGGACTTACATGCAACTCCCCAGCTCCGGGTAACCACTGCGGAGGGCCCAAGTTCTAAGGTACCCTTGTTTTCTTTGAATCGGGCCACATTCCACCTCTGGACGGGCTGCCTGCTTCCTAATGAGCTTCGCATGCCACAATCTCCAACGTTGGGTTAACGGCGGTGTTTGCTCGATCCCACTATCGCTCCTACTTTGTGGGTGAGGATTGTCTCCATTGACCCACAGTGAACAGAACTTGTTCACTTTGGGGGGTACTGAAACATTCTGGGACACTCGGGGTTCCCAATATTCCCCCCATTTTCGTATCTGTCTTTCTTGTTGGGGACGGGTTTACTTAGTCTCCTCCAAAGCTATGGGGTTGAGGGAACCTTGATTTGGGGACGACAGTCCACTGTCCAGTGCCGCCTGGTCCGAAGTGTATAGGCGACTCGGCTGGGCAGGGCCCTGAAACTCCCTGTGAGCGGATAATCCAGTCACCTCACCGTAATATGGGGTGGAAGATCGCGGGGCGACCTTACGGTCCCTCCCCGGGCTGACGTTGGCCTGGAGGAGCCATCTCATCCTCTCCTGGTCCCAGGACGAACACTGCGGCCGGGGGGTGGGGGCCGGTATGTGTTCCTGGGCGGGGCACAGAGTAGAGGCCAGTGACCTATTCTCTCTTCTGCGGTAGGGGTCGGGTAGGGACCATGATAGTACTGACCCTGGGAGGTGACTAAAGTATATAGGGGCGGGAAAGGGGGCGGTTCAGCGTGCCTCTGGGGGCGTTTTCTGGGCAGAGCCACAGACTCTACTTGTTCCACCCAGTCCGGATTTTTTGTTCTCCACATACATCACAGGATCCACCCCTTCCGGACCATTACGGGCGCCATTATAGGGCGGTGGCGCAGGCCCGGCAGCCATCTTAGAATCACCAATTCTCATGGGACTTTTCATGTAACCGCTACAATTTTCAGCGTTTCAGAACCTCCAGTGAGTACCTCAACTTTCAACATACTTCTCCTTTCTGCAGTCCCCTCGCAACTCTCAACATGGGCCTGTGCCATATCGAACCAACCTTTATCCACAACTTGCTCGATACTCTTCTATAATTTCCTGACACTTTGACGGTGGAAGCCGTCCCCTCTCTAGACAATCCCACATGGTTTGTACTTCTCCTAGGCATTAATTTACATATTTCTTCCCTTCTTTCCGAGCAAACTATTTCTCGAAGTCTGCACCATTGGTAACTTATGATTCTCGTTTATAACATGTTAAACATGATGATATCTTCTCTTTCCTCTATTTCTTGGTAAATACTACACAATAGTTTGGCCACCACTTGTGCCGGGTCACAGCCGACCCGCTCAGCGCCGGTGAACACTATCAAAATATAAAGTCCCTAACCTACCAAACCATAGTCCCCGTCCCGCTGTCAGTAAATTTACCTACTATGAGGCCTGTACCTCCCGGTATTCACCAATTTCCCAGAAGTTCCCCTATTGAGCTTCAAATTCTAATCACCGACCCGCGAGGCTGCTAATCAGACTGAGCCTTGTCTGTCTAGTAAAAAGAAGAAAGAGTCCCACTATACTTCAGGACTGCTGTGGGTTTTAAACCCATTTTGGGGGTGTGTCCCCCAGGGGTGGGGCCGGGGGAGGGCTATAGTTAGCAATTGATACACAAACCCATAGCCGGGGGAACAGGCTCAGTGACTTTCAAAATGGACTCAGCCGTTTATTTGTATCCATGCCGTCACTCATGCAGTTGGTTCAGGGCTGTGGACATATACAGATCCTGTTTAACTATGGACAGTCACTTTATTAATGACCACCGCAGATGCAGACTGGGACAGCGGATTACTAACGAACACATCAAAAGGCCAACGGCAGTCCAATACATAGAAATATGTATCAACTGTACCGTGACTCGTGAGGCTTGCAGTCCTCAATTTGATGGTTATCGGGTTTTCACTCGCGATCCGTTCGTCGGGTCTCACCGGGGGGCCGGGATCTGTCTTAGCCATGCCCCACGTGGGCGCCAAAATGTGTCGGGGTCGTTATGCGACAAAGGGGTATCCTGTTCCACTCCGGTACTCAAATCAATGTCAGAGTGCACGGGCCGGCCAATGAAATGTGAAAGGAGTCAGACACGTTGTTCTGGTTCATTCTTATCCTTCACGAACCTACTTTATCAGCGCGGCACACATATTTATGCGAGTAGAAAAAAAGGGGCGTGGGCGCATGCGCTAGTGGGACAGTCCATAGGGAGGGGTTGAGCATAAAGTTTTTATAGTGGTTCAAAGTAGTTGTCGGGCAGTTGAAGTTTCTGGTTGTATCAGCCAATGCTTACTTAGGACAATGTAGTCGAAACTCAGTTGCTTTGTTGACAGTGATGTGTATTTGGAATCGTGTTATCTTGACTGCCTCAATACTGCACAAGTCATCGTCCTAAAATGGATATATGGTATCTGTATGGTCTTATAAGGAGGAAAGGAAAGCTTGGTATTTTTATTATATAACAAACCTTTAGCTTATTGATGCACACATGTACACCATATTAGCATTAACCCTCACATGTGGATGCAGTGGTGTAGTGTTTTAGCTTTACAGGGAAGGGGTTTGGAGTTTCAGTCCCTCACAGAGTATTCCCCCCCCCCCTAAATTTACACATTGTTGGAGACCTAAAATATATATGTCAATCATCTATAATGATATATACTACACATACATAGCTCCCCTGTATCATGTCTCATCCCCCAGAGTATATGCATTTTAAATCAAATATGTTGGAAGTGCTTGGTGTGACTACTGCAAGGTTGGACACTTATAGGGAGCTTTGTGTGTGTTATAAATAAAATAATAGATGTCTACACATATATTTTCACTATCTTTACATATGTGTACAATTTATAAAAGATAATAAAAAAAAACTACTGATGGGCTTGAACTCCAAACCTCTCTCTTGCAGATTGGATCACTAAGCCAAGTACACAGACTTTTGTAAAAAAGACTGTTTGAATTTTAAGTTAAAAATACAGTTTTATGATGTATAAGGAGGGGGGGGCCTTGCTTTAGATCGGGAACAGAACCCCCTTTTTTTTTCAAAGTTGCAGCTTAAGGTCTGGCCTGTGGGGGAGGTGAATCCCCCTTTTTTTGGAAAAAAGCCCCTTTAAAAACAGCCAGTCCTTTCCCCAAAGTGGGGATTTTTTAAAGAGCAGCGACCTTTTTTCACTATCGATTTAAAACAGTCAAGGAGATAAAAAAAGAGTGGGGCAGGCAGCCAATCAAAAGTGCGGGGGGCGTGACCGGGGGTTTCCTGTTTAGGGGCGTATCCCAACAGGCTGAATGAAATCCAGCCACCAATCCATACGGGGGGGGGACCCAAAACCGGGGGGCGTGGTCAACAAAACAGAAAGAAATAGAACCCCGTTTCAGAAAAGCTATATCTGCTAAACCAAGTATGGGTAAAAAACCCCAATTACAAAAGGTTTATTTTTACTGTCCCATAACAGACATGATTTTGTAACAAAAAAAAAATCATTGATTTATACTTTCTTTAAAAGACATTTGTTCCTTTGTGTTTCCAAAAGTTGCCTTTTTGCCCTCAGGTGTGGAGGTCATCTATTAAATTTTTTGATTTATTTATAATACTTGTGTCAAGGAAAAATCAGTGTGGAAATTATCTTTGTTCCCCCTTTTTATCCAAATTTAAACCCTCCTCTGAATTATTTTAAAATATTATGCGGTCGAACCCCAAGCTCGATAATTATGACTCACATTTCCGTTTGGGACATAAATCTGTTTTAAATCACGTAAATTACATTCCAATGAATTTTTTTAATCACTACTATTATCACTAATGTTTGGGTTTAATTGGCGGTGTGGAGAAAAGTTATAATTTGCATGAAAGTATGAAGCATTAGCTGATATGACACTTTCCCCCAAACTTCCTCTTTGATCTGGGGGGAGGAGGAAGGCCTTGAAACCCTTTGCTTTTTAGCAACATGCATCTGTCTAAAGGGAAAGCTGTGTGAGAGTATCTGATACTTCGATGGGATGTATAGCATAAAAGCGTTTAAAAACTTTAATAACTTAATAAGAATGTAAGAGGGAAAAAATTTTTGATTTTTTCCCATTAAATCACCATTCGACAGTCCCCCAAAAAAACATCAAATTTTTCTAAAGCCCCCCCAAAAGAGCGTGAATGAGATTGATGCTCTTCCCTAAACTGAACAAGAAGGGGGAAAAAGGTCACTCTTTTAAGACGCAGGGTGAACAGGGGAGGGGGTGTTGAACCCCTGAACCACTGTCAGGCTTGCTCCAAGGGGGCGTAACCAAGACCCCCGCCTTTCGCAGACCCTTTTTAAGGAAAGGGAGAAATTGAAAAACAACCGCCAGGTGCAACCTCAGACAGTCCTGGCAGAGTCTTAGGGTTGTTTACAATGATTTCTAAAAAATTTCATTAGGGAGGTGGCGCTTAATTGTTCAGCTATCCTTTGAAGGCTTCGGGTGAAAATTATCAAAACCTTTTTTGATTAAAATGATTAATTTCCCCAGTAAACTTTTGTTGATTGTTATCGGGGGTAAGTGATTCAACCTGCTTGCCCGATCCCAAGCTTTGAATTTTCGGCCCCCCCCGGGTTGTCCCCTTGGATTTTTACACAAATCCAGACAGACAAACATGGGGAAAGAATAAGGGGAAAGTTCATAATGTTTTCTTGGTCGCAGTCCTTTCTTGCAGTGTGAAGCATGCACCCAGGGAGGTCTTCCCTTCAAGTTTCACTGGGGTTGGGGACTCAAAAGAATTTGGGTAGGGGTAAATTGGGCTCAGAGAACTTGAGTTTTTTCTGCACCCCCCAAAAGTCCCCAGGTTGTAGCTTTGATCGAGTTTTGGATCGGAAGGGAGGGAAAACTAGGTGGATTAGAAAAAAAATTCATTAAACAGATTTATAAATATTTCCAAGGTAATTCCCTGCACTCAACTAGCGGTGAAACCTCCTATCTGGGGGGCCCTGAAAATACATCCCCTGGGGAGTGAGACCTTGGGGGCTGCCTGGGGGTATTTCGACAGAATAGAGTGCATGGGTAGGATCTCGGGCCCAGGGAAGGTGTTTTTTTTGCTAGCTTTCACTTTTTTGTTTTTCAGGTGGCGTTCATTTTTCCATTTTTTCTGCTGAATTCGGGAGGAGGGAGGGGCAGCCAGGTCAGCTCCTACTTTTTTCCAAATTCTCTGGTTACTTCTGCAGTGAAGGAGGTCCGGGGTCAGATTTAATAACCTCGGGGACCCCAAATCTCATAAAATTCAGTCAATAGTTTCTTCACAGGGGTTCCGGCGTCATGTTTAACTAGGTGGGCTTGGGCCATCCCTGAAAACATATCCACCCCACAGAACATACTTGATTTTCCACTTTGGTAATTAATGTGTTCAATCGGGATCCACTGGAGGGGATATAGTGTTTACCCCAAATGCTTCCTTGGTTTTGGGCATCAGCCTCCGGGGTTACAAGTATTGCATATTTCACAACTTCTACATGGTACTCCCGGGGAGTGGAGATTCCGGGGCAGGTTTATCTTTTTGATTGAAGAAATAATTCGTTAGTTCCTCTGTGGGGGTCCCATACCCCATTGTACTAACATAAAAAAAATCCCCTTTGGTAAACAAAGTCTATTGTTTTATTAAAATCCATCTTGGTGTACTCTGCTCCCAATTCCCCCCAACTTTTTCCTTTCCCTTTTGGCTTATTCGATTTTTAAAATTGTTCGCAGTTAAACCTTGTTCAATATCTTTCCTTGGTTCTTTCTTCTTGTTCCTTCTATTTCTTCCTTTTTCTTTTTCTTCTCACCTTCTTTTTTTCCCTTCTTTCTTCTACATTCCCCTTTTTTCTTTCACTTTCCCCTTTCTTTCTTCAAACCCTTCTCCTTCTTTCTTCTACCTTCTCCTTTTTTTCTTTTGCTTTCAAATATCACCCAAAATTCTGTTCCCTCGAACTCTGGGAAGAGAGGTGGCCTTTGCAGCCAAGTCTGCTCTGTGGTCCCTTTCTACTTCCACTGTTCTATTCTTCCATGGGCTTTTAGTCTTCAAAACAGCCACTTGACTGGCAATTGGAGAGCATGCATCAAGGTTGAAGGGTTTTGATTTTGATGGGCTTTCCCATAGTGTCTGGAAATCTCGCGGGGCCCCCCTTTAGGCAAAGGATAGGCTTTTTCCTACGTAGGCTGATGGGTGTTTGTTCTGGTCTTCTCTTCGGCGACTTACAAGCTTCCGTTACACCCCAGGTTCACCTTTTGGGGCTGGTTTTTCCGTGGTAAAACAGCAGCCCCCCGGTTTCTTGCAGGTAACCACAGCAAATCCTGTATGAATGTCCTTGTTTCATCCGCTCTGGATCCTCGTGAAGAAGACATAGTCGGGGTCTCAATTGGATGCAGAGACGTGGGAAGATGGGATTTCGCCTCCTTTTTGTTCAAGCAGTCATGAAGAGTTAATCGTGGCAGTTGGTTTTCTCTGGGGGTAGACTGATCTTCACTTCATCTTCCCATTGAGGGGAAAGCAGAGGGGCGGGGTTGAGAGAGTACATCCTTCAAAGTGACATTCTCGGGCCAGTAATGGGCTTTGTATACGGAGATGGCACTGTTTACTGAATGAGGTTGCTGCGTCTGTTTAGGTCCTTGAGCTGATGCCCCAAAACTTTGACCGGAGGCCTAAAATGATTTTCTTGAGTTTTTTCAAGAACTTGTGCAGCAATGATAGTCTGAGGCAGTATGGACGTAATGAAAACGGTCTAACTTGCAAAAAAACTATCCAAGAGGTCTCATATCTCTCATGTTTTTGTCCCAAGGGACTTGGAAGCTTGCCAAGTTTAAAAAATGGGAAGAGGTTGAAAGGCTGTGATGTTGGATTCCAGGCCCCGACTTGAGGAAAGTTTTTCCAGGGTTTTAAAACATCTTTTGCTCAAGTGAGAGTTTTGGTGTAAATAATGTCCTTGAAAAAATCGATAAAAACTTTATAAGACTGGAGGCATTGGGATCCATTGCGACAAAAGTGCGAGGCCTAGAAATCTTGAAGTTGTTTTGAGTTCGGTGAAGAAATGAGCACACAACTTTTTTCCGTCTCGTAAGGGGTTTGGACCCTTGAAGGCAATGTTGAGGAATACAACTTTTTAGAACACAAAAGGAGCTTGGACTGTGAGCTTTGCAGTTGATTGATGCCAAAAGTTGAAAAAGATCAAAAATGTGATTGACAAGTGGAAATCAGGTGCACACAAAGAATACTAATGTCCTGCAGGGCTGAGTAAATGGTTGGTGATTCTGGCCCCTTTTAACATCCCGTCCCGGTGGGTGGAGTACCAGAAAAGTGAAACAAAAGGGGGATGACATCCTTTTGGGAAATGGGGCACGAAGAAGACAATTGCGAAACCATTTGACTGTGAAATAGGCAGCTGAAGAAGTACTTGGCTAGAAGAACATGAGCTTTGGGGACCACAGGGTTCTTTTAAAACCCTGACAGAATGATGCTCCGAGTCCTGAACCAAATGGTATTTTGGAGGTCACAGGGGTAACTTTTTTGTGAACAGGGAACCAAGGTGTATTTTGCGGAGAAAACAGTGGATATACCCTTATCAGAAATGTTCTGATTTGTGGACTCCGAATTGTTCTTGATTTAGCTTAAAGGGGTATTGAGGTAAGCGGGCGGGGAGCACCCCTTTCAAGAAGACAGTACAGGGAGACTGGAAGGAGCCCACTATCAGGGGCCTTTAGACCAAATTTAGGGGGACTTGTCAAAAGTTCGGAGGATTGCTTTATATGGATAAAACATGTGAAGCGCAGGAACCTTGTAGAGCTTATGTGAAAATTGGAGTTATATCCAAATACATTCCAGAAGAATCATATTGAAGTAGCATTCTCGTTTTAGAAGATCGCTTCAAGTAGATTTGTTGGGTAAGTTGGGGGTAATTGTTAGGGAGAAGTCCAGATGTCCAATTTTCACAGGGTAGGGGTTTAAGGAATCTGGGTTTGGCATCCATCCACTTTAAGCATGAAATGTAGTCCGGAGAAAATATGACTCCCGGTGGAATGTCAGGTTTTAGACCAATTTGGGGGCCCCCCTTCTACAAGGAAAGGAAATTGGGGCCCTTAATCTGAAGATTACGGTCAAAAACGGGTTCAGAATGATCCCGGTGTTTCTGAAGTTTTAGAAAAAAAACGGTAAAATATAGGTTTGCCGGAATCCATGGATGAGGAGATAGGAGGGGGTTTGAGGGTTGGAAAGGGGTAAGACGCATCTTGAGGGTATGCTTGTTGGTACTGACGGGTTTAAAATTGGTAAAAAGGGTCCAAGGAATGGATTATTTGTTTGGGGCTGGGTTGCATTGTGTTTGTTGGTTAATCTTGACGGTTTTAAGACCCAAAAAACTTGAACGGCTTGAAATTGATTATAGCTTTAAGGTATTGTGGGAGTTTTGTCCCTTTGGGAGCAAGATTCCTTTTTTTAGTCACGAGCTTTAGCGCGGGACTCCTCAGATATGTCAGACGGTTGCGTAAAAACAATTTTCTGAGTTTGGCCTTTTCCGCCAGGGTGTGCGCTCTGGAAGGTCACGAACTGTTATCCCGGTTGGGGTCTGTAGGTTTAAACCAGGGAAAATTGCATTGGTTATTTATGTGTTCTGGGTTTAGCTATGGCCCCGTGGGGGGCTCTTTAAAAAGGGTCACATTAGAAACCTTCTTTAATGTTGGATGAATCAGTTGAGTCACAAAAAACACTGTGGTTAGCAATGGAGGAAGTTTACATCTGGATAACCTGCATATTTTGCCGATTAGTTGAAGTCCAAATGGGTTTAAAATAAACCGAACAAAAGCCGTTGAAAAAAAGGGGTTTTGGAGCTTTAGTGTTCATGTCAAACCCTGGTCCTGAATAAAGGGAGCCATTCGTGAAAAAATTCTCCAGGGTTCAGAGGACTTGAGTAAATTGAAGATTTGACTGAGGACTATCCCAAAACATTCCCTTTGCCCAAAAATGAAAACACGGCAGAAGTTCCCCGATGAGTAAGCACTGATATCCTCAACAGTGCTTTTTTAGAGCTGATTTGATGATAGGCCAAAAATAATCCCCCCTTGCGCTGGCAAAAATGGAAGATTTTTCCAAGAGGCAGAATTGTCTTCTGTATCTGGCTGTGCCCCGGGGAAAATGCCATAGGGTTTTTTCTAGGGTCTGGCATTTGGGTATATTATTTATTGTTCGGGTGTAAAAAGGGGACGTAGATTGGGGATCCTGGGTATTGTGGCTGGGGTGATGGATGAGAAGGAGAACCGCGAGAAAAGGAAACCAGTGGTTAAAAGGTGATGGTGGTGGTGAGGAAGCTGGGGAAGTCCCTGAATAGTCTGGTTCTGGTGGTGGAGGGGAATGTGTGTGTAGTTTTTAAAGGAACTGAGGCATCTCCTGATTTAAAGGGGGAAGTTTCGTGGGAGAGGGAGTGGTTTGGTAAATGGAGGCCACGTAGTCTTAGACATTTGGCCCTGCATCTGTCATCCACTATCCCTAATTTTCCTATGGGGAATTGGCTTTTTGGGTCAAGTAATGCGGTGGTATGGCTTTACACAAAAAATTGGTGGGAAAAGCAAAAAATGCCGAAGAAAATTAGGGTATGGACAGCGATTGGAACTTGCGCTTGGGCCACCAAGTATGTTTTGTATAGTTTGTTTCAGCATTGAAAACAATTGTCAGGGTCGTTAATTATAATGGGGCCAACCATGGGTAATGTTATCAAGTTAATCTGCCCGCTCGGTGCGAGTACAGTGGACACAGGGAAAAAAGGGACGCCACCGAACGTGAAAAGAAACATACAGGCTTGCGTATTTTTTCTACCCCCGTGTTCAAACAAATTTTGCCGCTATGCCACCACGATGCCGCAGATGGCCATTTGCACGATTGACTGCCGTAGTATCCTGAAATACAATGTCCCCCACAATGAAGGTAAGAGTGGTGTTTGTGTCCCAAATTGTATCTTCTTCAGGGCCTGCTAGTGACTGCTACTTCTGCACCCCCCTAATGAAGGTTGATCCAAAAAAGTACAAACAAGTTTTGAAAAAAATGAGGGAATATAACCAAAGATGTTAAAAAGTTGATAGTTTTCCCCCCAAAAAATTACCCTAAATAACTATCCTTATTTTTAAATATTACTAATTTGTTTTCTTAACTAAGCCCTTTCAGTTGAAAGCTTTGATAATTATTAAAGTAGATTGTTTGATTAAACCTTATGGGGGAAATTTTTCATATGCCAGTCTTCATTAAAACAGTGGATGTACCAAATATATTAAAAGACATACACTGCTTTATACATTTGACACATCTTTCAGTGTCTATGCACCTATAAGGTGGAGTAGATTTCAGCTGTAATTTAACTAACTAACTAACTAACCCCACCTTAAATTATAAGTTTCAGTCTATGGGAAACCCTGCGCTTCAACTAGACTCTAAGGGCCACATGTATGAAAACTGTTTAGGTCTAAAACTCACTCTTTCGCCCATAGAAAACTATGGGGAAAAAAGTGAGTTTTAAACCAAAACGGGTTCATACATGTGGCCCTAAACTCTTATTTTTTTTAGAAGAAGAAGAGTGTTAAGAACCATTTAAAGGGGTTTTCACTTTATATGTTTTTTTTTATCATATATATGATAGTAAAAAAAGAAAAAATCCTGCTCATATACCTCTAATATAAATACATTAGACACTTATCTAGAACAAAAATTGGTGTAATATCCTTTAATCATTAATATGATGGTAACCTTGTCATGTCAAATTGGCTTCTGTTTAATCAAAATAAGCTAAAAACTTCAACTTTAAATAATAATGTAAAAGCAATAAAAGAAAAAACAGTTATGCAATTGAACACAATTAATCCCATAAGGACTTTTGATGTTTCTTTTTCGTTCTTTTTTCATCTCTGCCTTCCAAGAGCCATAACTTTTTTATTTTTCTATCTACATAGCCATGTGGAGGCTTTTTTTTCCAGGACAAGTTGAATTTTTTTATGTTAGCATGTAATGCACCATATTATGCATGGGAGAACCCCCCAAAAAGTGAAACTTGAAAGGGACACTTCCATCAGAAAGAAGTAGGTTTAGTAGAGTTAAAACTCTTGAATGGCAGGGCAGAGTGATCTCACTTTACTGCTTATCTGCATATAGTCTCATGTAGGTAATGACATAATGATCTTTCTGTTGTTCACTGAACAGGCGTAGATAAAGATGGAAAAATAGACAGGGCTATGACAATGCATGATAGGATAAGGCTATGTCTACACAGCACTGTTTTTTGATTGGATTTAGTATTTAGAATCCACTGAAAATCCAACTGTAACCAGTGCTTGGTAGACCTCAATAGAAAATCCGCGCTATAGTCTACACATCACAGATTTTTAACTGAATATTTCTATAGCACCGGCCATCTGGCGGATCAGAGAACATGTTCTATCTTCTGCTGGATTCGCTTCAGATTCCCGTAGCCTCAATGTACGGGGCCAGCGTGAAATTTGAAATACAACTATGTTTTTTTGCACCTAAAAACCCCACCAAATAATAATACTTACATCTTTCAGGTCATGGTCTGCCTAGGAGAAAAGTGGAAAGAGATCCTGACTGCCATGTTATCAGAGCTCACAGAGGGGAAGCCGGAGAGACAAACAGGAAGTACATAGGAGAACAACCACCCAATCTAAAAAAATGTATATAACAGTCGCTTATTGTAAGTGTCCCTTTAAAAGAAGTAGTTGAGTACCCCTGTGTTAGGAAATGGATACAGCAGAGGCTGATAACTGCAATAAATAGATGAATGCATACTTCTCTCTCCACACTGCACTTACCAAGTCATTCCCCCTGTACACTCACTCCCTTTTCCCTCCTTTGAGGTCCACACCCTCAGACTCTTTCGGCCATTTTCCCTCCGAGTCGCGGTTGTGTACAGACCCCCCCGGCTCACCCCGCCAGTTTCTGGATCATTTCGCTGCCTGGCTCCCTCACTTCCTCTCTACTGAAATGCCCACTCTCATCATGGGTGATTTCAACATCCCCATTGATGACCCCATGTCTCCTTCTGCCTCTCAGTTTCTTTCACTAACCTCTTCTCTTGGCCTCTCGCAGTTTACAGACTCTCCCACACACAAGGATGGGCACTCTCTTGATCTTGTCTTCTGTCATCTTTCCTCAATTTCTAACTTCACTAATTCTCCTTATGCTCTCTCTGACCACAACCTTCTCTCCTTCGTTATCACTAATTCTCAGCCTTCTCTGGACAAACTTGCTCATCGTACATTCCCAAATATCCGCTCCACTAATACTCAGAAACTCACAGACACCATACAGTCCTCACTGCCCCCCAATCTCCTCCCTCTCCTGTCCTGACCTGGCTGTCAAACATTACAATGAAACTCTCACAACCACCCTGGACATGTTGGCACCACTCACACATCGCACTACCAGAGTCAGATGACCGCAGCCTTGGCAAACGCCTCAGACTCGCTTCCTGCAGTGCTGTTCTAGGTGTGCTGAGCGTCTGTGGAGAAAGTCGAAGATACCTGAAGACTTTCTCCACTACAAATTCATGCTCAGGACTTACCACACTGCCCTTCACTGCGCCAAACAAAAATATTTCGCCTCTCTCATCTCAACACTACACAACAACCCAAAACGTCTGTTTGACACCTTCCACTCCCTCCTAAGGCCTAAAGCTCAGGCCCCAGTTACTGACCTCTGTGCTGAAGACCTGGCCACTCACTTCAAAGAGAAAATTGAAAATATCTGGCAAAACATATCAGTCCCCAAGTAATACCCATCCCATCCCCTCCCGCACATCCTCTAATCTACTCTCAGCTCTTGACCCGACGACAGAGGAAGAAATGTCCAGGCTTCTCCTGTCTGCATGCCCCACCATCTGCTCTACTGACCCCATTCCCTCCCACCTCGTCCAGTCTATTTCTCCAGCTGTCCTCTCTCATCTTACTGCAATCTGTAACCTCTCTCTCTCCACTGGGATCTTTCCATCTTCCTTCAAACACGCCATCATAACCCCTTTACTAAAAAAGCCCACTCTGGACCCATCCTGCGCTGCTAATTATCGACCAGTCTCTAATCTGCCCTTCATCTCTAAACTCCTGGAATGCTTTGTCTACTCTCGACTAATCCGCTATCTCTCTACTAACTCTCTTCTTGACCCTTTGCAATCAGGTTTCCGCTTTTTACACTCCACGGAAACTGCCTTAGTTAAAGTCTCAAATGACCTCCAAACAGCAAAATCTCAGGATAACTACTCCTTGCTGCTTCTCTTGGATCTCTCTGCAGCATTTGACACTGTTGATCACAAACTTCTCCTCAGCATGCTCAGCGCCATTGGCCTCCAGGACACCGCTCTCGCTTGGTTCTCATCTTACCTGTCTGATCGCTCCTTCAGGGTCTCTTTTTTTTCGGATCTACCTCTCTTCTCTACCTCTTGATGTTGGAGTTCCTCAGGGATCAGTTCTAGGTCCTCTCCTCTTTTCATTGTACACAGCCCCCATTGGCCAAATCATCAGCAGATTTGGCTTCCAGTACCATCTCTATGCTGATGACACCCAATTATACACCTCCTCCCGTGACATCAGTCCTACTCTCCTACAAAACACCAGTGACTGTCTGTCCGCTGTCTCTGACATCCTGTCCTCTCTCCATCTGAAACTAAACCTCACTAAAACTGAACTTCTTGTCTTTCCGCCAGCTGGTAACCAACCCCCCCCCCCTGCTATTTCTGTTTCTATATTTGGTACCACCATTGCTCCTAGGCAGCAGACCCGCTGTCTGGGGGTTATATTAGATTCTGTTCTGACCTTCACACCATACATCCAATCCCTTGCCCGCTCCGGTCACCCGCACCTCAAGAACATCTCCAGAATCCGTCTGTTTCTCACTGTGGAAACAAGTCAAACTCTCATTGTGGCTCTTATTATTTCTCGTCTTGACTACTGTAACTCCCTGCTAATCGGTCTCCCCCTCTGCAAACTCTCCCCTCTTCAATCTGTCCTGAATGCAGCAGCCAGGTTCATCTTTCACTCCAGCTGCTATACTGATGCCTCTACCCTGTGTCAGTCACTGCACTGGTTGCCCATTCAGTACAGGATACAGTATAAACTCAGCACTGTCACCCATAAAGCTCTGTACAACGCTGCACCCCCCCACATCTCCTCCCTCATCTCTGTCTACCACCCGACCCGCTCTCTCCGCTCTGCTGCTGATATCAGGTTACACTCACCAATCATCCGAACCTCCCATGCCCGTCTCCAAGATTTCACACGTGCGGCACCAGTTCTCTGGAATATGCTACCGTGGATGATCAGGCACATTCACAACACTCATAGTTTTAAGAGGGCCCTGAGAACACATCTTCTCAGTCTGGCCTACCAAGATCCCTAACTGCTATCACACACATCTGTCACTCCCTACACTAGGGCACTCACAGGCACTTATCTGTTATAAAATGTACTGTCAGGGTGGCAGGTTCATCCATTTTTCATGTAAACCACCCCCTATTTATGAAACATGGCTGGACCATTGTAAACTTGGCACTTTTCACCGTTTGTTTCACCCATACACCCTAATAGATTGTAAGCTCTCACGAGCAGGGCCCTCACACCTTGTGTCTCATCTGTAAGTACTTTTAATGTGCAATGTCTGTATGTGAACCCTTGAATTTGTAAAGTGCTGCGGAATATGTTGGCGCTATATAAATAAAGATGATTATTATTATTTATTATATTGTATATTGTTAACGTTGTTACATCATATTTCTGAATACAATTTTTATTGTGTCACTGTTTAAATGCTTTTACACAAAATTAAAACATACGTATTGAGGTCAAATTACAGCCCTCCTTATTTAATACTTAAATTGTCATTTACCAAATCCCCCACTAGATGCCGCTGTGCTATCCACAGTGCTTTATTCCTCTGTTCTCAAGTCACTAAAAAGCCAAAGTATGAGCTCAGTGGAAATGTAACTTAGTGAACTACTCCTGCAGCTTCTTATTCATCAGCATATTTGTGTGGTTGTTCATTATTAACATATTAGAAGAATTCAAATGCACCTGTAAGGGACATTATTCACTGTCTATTGAAACTATAGAAATCTGCTGGTGAAAAGCTTTTTTTCTGACTATTTTTGACATTGTAAACAAACTGGAAGCTTAGGCTTTTCAGATGGTTGCCAATAGGTGTTATAGAATATAGATAGATACATAAGGTTATGTTCACACATCGGACGGAAAAGTCCAACCTGGTTTCCTCGGCAGAAATCTGAGGCGACCCTTTCACTTCTGATTCTGACGCGAGTTAGCTCATTTGCAGTGGGGCTAATCCACCCCTCACCCTGAACTGGATCCAATGAGGATCTTCTCAAGAGAATGAACATTTCCATCTTTTTTTTTCTGTACCACAGATTTTAAATCTGTGGTGTGGAAAATCCGCAATATACTAGTAGTTCATTGGATGAGAAAAAATGTGAAATCCTAATTTCGATCTGTGTAAATAGATTCTAATAGTTTACCAGTAGTGATGAACGATTGTGTCAAGTATTGATATCGATTTGATAGTCGATATCGGCAATTATCATGACGATTTCCGATAGTCGATAACAGATTAAAGTCTATGGGAGAGGAACAACACCTTCATTCTTACACCCAGAGAAGCTGGAATTAACTTCCACATCAGGAAACTGGATACGTGCTACATCTTAGTTAAGACAATTAGGTTATAAAAGTCATAGAAAAAACTCACAGACCATTCACTATCTCTGTCTTGTACCACAACATGACCCTTAAACCTGCATGACCCACAAATAAAAAAATGCCAGAAGGCAGAATGATTTGAACCATCATTTTACTTGAACCGGACATTGACTATCCCTGTCCTGGGCCACAGCATGAGCCCCAAACTTGCATGACCCCCAGATTAAAAAAGTGCCGGAAAAGGGAGTCTTTCAACCACCATTTTAGTTGAACTGGACATTGACTATACCTGTCCTGTACCACAGTATGACCATTAAACCTGTCTGACCCAAAGATTAAAAAGTGCCGGAAAAAGAGTCTTTCAACCACCATTTTAGTTGAACAGGACATTGACTATACCTGTCCTGGACCGCAGCATGCAGGTTGCATTAACCACTGAAGAACAGATTGGCGACGCTGTTCGCTACTGAGATTCACAGGGCCCTGACCCAGCGATGACAGGCCTGACCCAGCGATGACAGGCCCGATGATCCGCTTGCATGCGTGTTTTCGCCACCACTGGAAGGAGCACCTTCTCTCGTACCTCTACCTCCATGTCCTACACCCCTCTTTGCTCGCTTACCACCTGCATTTCACTCCATGTTCAGAAAGATAAAAATTTAAAAAGGTATGGAAGAGTTTTTGACAGTCTCTTATTGAAAGACGGCAAATCACAGCTATTCTTAAATCCCTCTAATTTCCAACAGCCAACTAGGATTGTTTCTAGTGAATACCTGTGAAATGCGGTCTGGTGGAAGAACCGTAAGACAAAATCAACAGTGTTCTTCCTTCAGTCCCAGGGATTTACAACTGCCCAGTAGGACTAGGAATTGATAGTTTTCAACAAGCTATCATACAAGTGCGCTATCTGCACCAAACTGAGATTCAACGAGCGCAATAAAACTATTCAAAAGTTACCCTGATGAGAAATTGCGTTTTTTGAAGCAATGACAAACGAGAACAATTAGTAGAAAATTTCTGTATCCTAATTTAAGAACAAGGTGGCTCTTTGAACAAAACTGGGCTGCGCCAAAGTGAAAAACAGCTATTTAAAAGTTATACGGATAAGCAGGGCCGGACTGGGAATAAAAATCAGCCCTGGCACTAAGCCCCCACCAGCCCACATACAATATCCGCTTAAAAAATTCCCCTTGTTCTCGCACCTCGCCACTTTCTAAAATAAACTACACTATAAAGGTGCTTTCATATGGAGTACTTTTGGTGCATTTTTGATGTGTTTTTGGTGCGTTTTTGTGCAGAGAGGCAGAGCAGTTAATGCTGTACATTTCTGCACAAAAAAAAAAAAAACGCAACAAAAAAATGCACCAAAACCGCTCCGTGTTAAAGCCCCCTAAACACAAGCAAGAAAGAAACAGTGGTGCAGAGAAACCCCTCATCACAGAGTCAGGTGTGCGCTTGCTTTACAATCCGGGACAAGCCCACACTGACACTACATAAGCACCAACATAACCTACAACCCCACCAATCACATTACCATCACATGAATACAGCACTGATTCAACATAGAAGTAAAATGACCCCTGACAGCAGGGACTCACAGGAGACGTCATCTCTGATGGGAGTTGTCTTCTTCTCCTTTTCTTCTTCTGGCCCAAACCTCCATGATGTCTTCCCTGATGAGTCGTTCCCTTCCATTTCTTTCTCTGTCTGGTACAGCATGCAGTGTCCTCTTCTAGTGGTCACTACTCGTCCCGGTAGAATTTACCACAAATACATCTTAGACTCCTCTCTCTTCCAGCACTTTCCTATCAATTCCCCAAACAGCGTATGTTAGACCCTAAAAATTAGAAATTAAAAAATGTCAGATAAGTGGCATGTAAATAGGTAGAACCCCATTAGGTAGGTAAACAGGGCCTTCCTCCATTAATTTGGTAGGTAGACAGGGCCTACCCTTGTAATTATCCAGGTAGCTGGGGCTGCCCCCAGTAACTAGCCAGGTAGCTAGGGCTGCCCCCAGTAACTAGCCAGTTAGCTAGGGCTGCCCCCAGTAACTACCAAGGTAGCTAGGGCTGCCCCCAGTAATCAGCCAGGTAGGGCCAGTAATTAGCCAGCTAGGGCCAGTAATTAGCCAGCTCGGGGCAGTAATTAGCCAGCTAGGGCCAGGGGCAGTAATTAGCCAGCTAGGGCCAGTATGTAGACAGGCAGGGCCAGTATGTAGGCAGGCAGAGCCAGTATGTAAGCAGGCAGGGCCAGTATGTAAGCAGGCAGGGCCAGTATATAGACAGGGCCACTTATAGGTAGACAGGGGCAGTATATAGGCAGACAGGGCTAGTATATAGGCAGACAGGGGCAGTATATAGGCAGACAGGGCTAGTATATAGGCAGACAGGGGCAGTATACAGGCAGACAGGGCTAGTATATAGGCAGACAGGGCTAGTATATAGCTAGACAGGGCAGTATATAGCTAGACAGGGCTGGTATATAACTAGACAGGGCTGGTATATAGCTAGACAGGGCAGGTATATAGCTAGACAGGGCTGGTATATAGCTAGCAGGGCTGGTATATAGCTAGACAGGGCGGTATATAGCTAGGCAGGGCTGGTATATAGCTAGACAGGGTGGTATATAGCTAGACAGGGCTGGTATATAGCTAGACAGGGCAGTATATGGCTAGACAGGGCTGGTTTATAGCTAGACAGGGCCGTATATAGCTAGACAGGGCTGATATATAGCTAGACAGGGCGGTATATAGCTAGACAGGGCTGGTATATAGCTAGGCAGGGCTGGTATATAGCTAGACAGGGCGGTATATAGCTAGGCCAGGCTGGTATATAGCTAGACAGGGCAGTATATAGCTAGACAGGGCTGGCATATAGCTAGACAGGGCTGGTATATAGCTAGACAGGGCCAGTAGTTAAAAAAAAAAAAAAAGTAAAAACAACACTTACTTGATGTCTCTGCTTCCTCTTCTGTCTTCGCCCAGAGCGGCCTCCTGCAGCAGTGTGCAGGACGCGGAGCGGGCGCGCGATGACGTCATCACATCGCGCACCTGCCCCGCGGCCTCCTGGGAGCTGAACAGACGGGATCAGAAGATCCCAGCTGTTCAGCCTTGGCCACGGTGCAGGCGGCGGCCGTGTTGGCTGCATGGCTGGGTCGGTGACCCAGCCGTGTAGCCATGTGGCGAGGGGTGCCTGTCGGTGCGACCATTGCGGCCCCTGTAGCGCACCACAGACCGGCGCCGGGACTCGGGGCCCACCGTGGGGAAACACTGGTCCCCTCGGCGGGCGATCCGAGCCGGCCCTGCGGCCCGGACCCCAATGGCCTGCCGGGCAAATGCCCAGTTTGCCCTGTGAGCAGGGCCTGCGGATAAGAAAAGGTGGGTTTTGCACAATATACACTCTCATTTTAAAAGCCTGCCTGCCTGTCTGTGTTCACCCGCAACCCCCCCCCTCCTCCCCTCGCGGCTGTACAGCGCCAGATGCTTCTTTAAAAGTCTCTGTCTAACTAACTAAGATCTGAAATTCCCTAATCTATCTATGTTGTAATGTTCACAGCTAAAAGCATAGTTGTCTGTATGAATAAAGAGAACTGTCTCTGAGCTGAGCTGAGCTGTTTTGAGAGACCTAGAACACCTCTTGCTGTAGTGAGAGACACTGAAACACTGATACTGAACAGGAAACGCTGTTTTATGCAAAACGTGGTCAAGTGATTTTTTCCAGAAAATGACAGCCATACACATCACAGTCAAGATGTCGCACACCCAGCTCACCCTGCTCTATGCTCCAAGCTGATTTGCTGGCCGCCAAAATGACAGGAAGCGCCGAAAATGGCGCGATAGTAATAGATTATCTGCAGATTGTCACATAAAATATCGCGGGATCGGAAATTTCCGATCAAACTAAAAATCGTGCCGATTTCAACTTTTTCGATTATAATTGCTCATCCCTATTTACCAGTCCATGGGCATGACTACCAGGGTAGTAAGCATTTCAGTTAACATGGTGCCCAATAACAAAGGGGGCCCATTGATACTCAGATATAAAGTGATGTTTGTGATGACTATGGAAAGAGATGTGGAACATTGCATGGAGCCCATTACTTTACTGAGACATTACTTCTTGCATAATTTGTGTGCTGTCAAATTAATGCATGATCTCTGTATTCTGAAATCTTGTGTGCAATATATTAGCATCAGACATCATTATATGTTTTTGTTCTTATGCAGTGAGATCACATAGTGACCTTTTAGGTGCAAATAATCCTTGTACTGTGACTTTAATGATAAAATGATCATTGAACCTTGACATCACGATGCGCATTATGTCTGTCCCGTGAGTGACATCACATCTCTGGGCACATTGACTTTATAGGCAACATATATGAAAGGGTTTTTCACCCTTTTTATGGTGTACAGTGTAACTAAGTGAGTAGTCTACAATGTCTAATGCACCTAATGAATGTGTTAGGCACATTGTTCGTAAGACTCATCACTTTCCAATGCGCCTAATATGAGGGGTCGTTCTGAGGGTGTCGCACCACACTCGTAATATTAGACACATATATGAATGTGGTTTGGCAAAACTAGGCGCATTACTGCTTCGACAGGCAGACCTAATTTAATGTGCTCTGCCTGAGCCTGAGGAGTCGAAGTGGAGCTAGATTTTCTGTAAGGGGCAAAAATGTCCAATATTTCTCAACTTAGACCAGTACATTAATAAAAAGTAATTTATTATAATTATCAAACTGTATAAAATTTAATTACTTACATTTATTGAAAAATATCATATAAATTAATATTAAAATATATACCGTATATACTCGAGTATAAGCTGACCCGAGTATAAGCCGAGGCACCTATTTTTGCCCCCCAAAAACGGGAAAGCTTATTGACTCCAGTAAAAGCCTAGGGTGAAAAATGCAGCGGCTACTGGTAAATCTCAAAAATAAAAATGCATACCAATAAAATTACATAGGCAGTTTAATGTCCCCCATAGGCAGGTATAGGCAGTTTAATTTCCCCCATAGGCAGATATAGGCTGGTATAGGCAGTATAATGTCCCCATAGACAGGTTATAGGCTGGTATAGGCAGTTTAATGTCCCCCATAGGCAGGTTATAGGCATGTATAGGCAGTTTAATGTCCCCCATAGGCAGGTTATAGGCTGGTATAGGCAGCTATATGTCCCCATAGGCAGGTAATTGCCCCCATAGGCAGGGTATAGGCAGGTATAGGTCCTCATAGGCAGGGTATAGGCCGGTATAGTGTAACGGTCAGTGGAAGGGGATCCTCTGGACCACCACAAGCGATGGTGTAAGCCACGCTAGGGAGTGGAATCTAAGTAGGTCTGGTTTTCACCAGAGCCCGCCACAAAGCGGGATGGACTTGCTGTGGCAGATTGCTACCAGGTCGCTACCCCTAACGTGACTTGCTTGCGGTGGCAGCCGAGGTGTTGTGCGGTACAGAATCGTGAAGCAGGCTCGTAGTCAGGGACAGGCAGAAGGTCAGGACAGGCGGCAATGGTTCGTAGTCGTGGACAGGCAGAAGTACAGGACAGGCGGCAATGGTTCGTGGTCAAGGGACGGAGGCAGAAGTTACGGTACACAGTAGACAAACAAGATACTCGGGAACGCTTCCTCTCAAGGCACAGGGCACTATCGATTTGGCAAGGTGCTAAGGAAGAGGCAGGGCTGGTGATAACAATCACCGGCGCGCTGTTCCTTTAAATTTGCCTGTAGAACCGGGCGCGCACCCGGACGGCAGCAGGAGTGCACGCTGGGACTAGAACAGGATCGTGGCGAGGTAAGTGGATGTCAGAGCTGCGGGGCCGAGTTCCGGGCTGCGGCGCCGGGCGCAGCTGGGGATGCTGCGGAGGTGCGGGTGTGCCTGTGACCTGACACGGGGGTCGCAGGGACACCCGTAACATATAGGTCCACATAGGCAGGGTATAGGCAGGTATAGGTCCTCATAGGCAGGGTATAGGCAGTTCTAGGCAGGAATAGTTCCTCATAGACAGGCTCTAGGCAGGTATATGCCCCCATAGACATGTTATAGGCAGGTATAGGTCCTCATAGGCAGGCTATAGACAGTTATAGGTCCCCCTAAGCAGGTTATATGCAGGTATAGGCAGGGTTTTAAAACAAAAAACAAACACCTTGATCCACTGCTGCTCCGCCTCCTGGGCGCTCTGCTACGTCTCCTACGGCCACGAGTTTTCGGCCGCCCGGAGTCTACTACAGAACAGGGAGCGCTCGCTCTCTGCTCCGCAGTGGTATCTCTTCACCTGTATGCACTCCGGGGGACTCGCACACAAGAGAAGAGATCGCTGACAGTGCCAAGGCCATGGCAGCGCCCGGACGCTGTGGGCTGACTCGGCATTCAGTTATATGCACTCCCTGAGGAGTCGCATGTAGCTGAAGCGTTCCTGTCGGCACTCGGGCCATCGCAGCGCCCGAGTGCCGACAGTGACTCGAGAATAAGCCGAGGTCGGATTTTTCAGCACATTTTTTGTGCTGAAAAACTCGGCTTACACTCGAGTATATACGGTAATATCCCAAAAATATCTCCTATAAAATGTATTTCAAATTAATAGAATCTAAAACAAATTTTACATTGATTATGTTGTTCAGATTTTTATATTTAAAATTTTTACTACATTCAATTTCTAATTTATTTTTGCTGCTCTCACCCTCTATTCTACATACAGCAAGAGCCAGCACAGCACAGGTATTGCTGGGACCTGTGGTTCACATAGCAGGATCAGCACCATAGTTTCTATTCACTGACATACTATTGTAATGACTTCTCTTATTTCCAGCCTATGTATTTATACATGTTAGGTGCATCATTTATGTGCCTAAGTTCCGTAATGCGCATCAAACTTTACACACCATTTATGAACACACAAAAACCACTTTCATACATCAGGCGCATTAAACACTGAAAATGAGACTCGACTTCTCACTTCGACGTGCCTTCCTTCATACATGTCCCCCTATGTGTGCATTATTACTGTGCATTAGGGAGACCAACATAATTATTAAACTTTCTGTTGAGAACTTGCTGCTATGGGTGGTTATGATGGAGTGGGGCTTCATAACTGCTTGTTTTACCCATGTCCTAGTCCTAACCTCCCAAGAGACAAGCATAACAGGGCAAAGCATTCTACTAGGTCTCATATAAAACAAAAAAAAGCCTTGTTCATCAGTTCTTGCATATTGTAATATGTAAAATTATACTTTGATACAAATGAGGTACTGGACTTCCCATCATAGGCACTTGATATTGATAGTAATTTCCTTCTTTATCTATCATACTTACCAGTCATTACCATATTTATGGCATTTCTACACATCTTACAACTCATAAAATTAGGGCCATGCACCACACTGCCCAAATTTTAGAAAACTCTGCAGTAAAAGCCATGACAAAATCCACACCAAATTTTGCAGAAGATCCACTCAAAGTAAACACACCCTAAGTGTCCCTCTTTGACCATTAAAAGAGGGACACTAAAGGCATGTTCACACGGCTTAAAATGGGCCGTATTTCGGTCCGTAATTACGCGCCGAAGTGCGCCAATTATGGGCCAAAAACGGCCCATTCATTACGGTAATTCACAGTTCTCATAGAGAACTATGGATTGACATGTGAATTTCTAGCCGCAAATACGCGCCGCTAGCAATTCAAGTCAATGGGCCGGCGAAGTGCCGGCCCCCTGCTCAGTCCCCCGCTCCCGCCCCCGGTCACACGGCGTAATTGCGGGGCGTAATTACGCCCTGCAAATACACCGTGTGAACATAGCCTAAGTGTGCGTTCACATGGAGCCCATCTGCTGCAAATTTTGGTACAGATTTTTTTGGGGATTTTACTGCAGATTTTTCTACATTGACTTCAATCAGAAAACAGAATCTGCAGGAAAGTTTTATCTAATTGAAGTCAATGTACAAAAAAATCCACGGTAAAATCTGTGATAAATATACACTAAAATCTTCACAAAATCAGTAGCAGATCCATACCCATGTCAATATATCCTTAAGCTGAACGCGCATAGGACAGTTTTTACTGCAGATTTTTCTGCAGATCCGCAATAAATCCACATTAAAATTTGCCACAAAATGTGATATAAATTAAGCAGCAGATCCATACCCATGTGCATATACTTGCCATCTCTCCTGCAGTCATGAGACACTGCCCTGAAGAGACTGAATGCAGCCAGCTTCCTTCTTATAGCATCCTACACAGTTTTGTATAGTGTGCGTGGCTTTTGCTAATGGAGTGTGGCTTGTTTTAATAGGAGCATAATGTGTGCAAATTCTGGCCAGTGGCACACTGGGTGCACCGCAGCCAGGGCCGCCATCATAAATTTCAGTCTGGGCCCCACTCCTCCCCGCCAACCCTGTGCCCCACCCCCCCACCACAGAAAAAGAAAAAAAAAATCTGGGGTGAACAAGAAAAAAAAATACAATTATGCCATTGTTTTTGCATTTAGTTCTTGTTGGATTTTACAGTGTACAGTTTATCTATATTGTGCGGGTCACTTCGTATACAAGGGCCAACAAATACCGCCACATGATCACCATTATAATGTTACTGATAAAACCAGTATACCCAAACCAATAATATCAATAACAACATCATACAAAGACCAAATAATACCGCCACATACCACTTTCATATGGTGACTAATCTGACTATAATGTTACTGACCAAACTAGTATACCTACCGATGCGGTCCAGGGGGGAGCAGAGTGAGTGAAAAGGGGGCAGTGCAGTCCAGGGTGGTGCAGGGAGACTGAAATGATGTGGAGCAGCCCAGGGTGGAGTGAAAGGGCCAGACATGGCCTAGTGGGGAGCAGGGGGTGTGAAAGGGTGGAGCACAGTCCAGGAGAAGTGAAAGGGCCCAGCATTGCCTTGAGGGAGCAGGAGGAGTAAAAGCACCCGCTGCGGCTCAGTGAAAAAGATGCACACTAACTGTACACACATGCTACATACACTATACACACAGGCTGCGCACACACACTATACAAATGCTGTAAACACACAAATACTATGGGCGACATGTATGATCGGGCTTTACGCCTGTTTTTTGGCGTATTCTGTGCCTCCCAGCCCGAATCCCGCTGTCGGAGGCGGGGATGCAGTGTTAGGCGCAGTGTTCGCCACTTTCAGCTGCGCCCCACATGAAGGCGCGGGCAATGGGCGCGGTGTGGGCGCGGTGTAGGCGTTCCGGGGCGGGACGCGGCGTGCTCGAAATCTCCGAGGCATGTACGATGGCGAGTCGGCAAAGCGAGGCGTAATGCAGCGCTCAGCAGCTCCGACAGGCAGACCTGGTTTATTTTGGTCTAAATGCTCCGGCAGAGGCGAAGTTAAGCAGGATCGGAACATGCGAGGAAGCAGATAGAAGATCGCTACACAAATCTCGGAGCTCCACTCCGTGCAGCAGGAGTATGATTCCGAAAAAATCGCCTTTATAAAGGCGGAAAACATTGTCAGAAAAGAGCTGAACGTAAAAAATAAACATAATTTTAAAAAAAATCACTTTCCAAAACTCTAGAACGGCGCAATATCAAGAAATAGGATATTGGAAATTGCCGGGAAATACAGTAATTCAAATTCTGAAAGCTAGTCTCATTGGTCGGCATAAACCGGCCAATCAGAATAGGAGCAACAGTGAACCATTAAAACCTATGGAGAAGTTTAGACCAATCGAATCCACGGCGGGACAGTTCAAAATACTGTAAAAATGCTGAAAAGAGGTGATTGGCTGAGCTAGCGGGGGCTCGGCTAGCTCAGCCAATCAGAATAGGAGCGACAGAGGACCATTAAAACCTATGGAGAATTATTGACAATCAGAATAGGAGCGACAAAGACCATTCTAGTCTATGGAGAAGTTTAGACCAATCAGAATTCACGGCGGGATAATTCAAAATACAGTAAAAAAACAGAAAAGAGCTGATTGGCTGAGCTAGCGGGGGCTTGGCTATTCCAGCCAATCAGAGCGCAAGATACTTCTCCCATTATAGTCTATGGAGAGATGGTCGCTCTGAAATCTCGGCGCTCAGCGCCGTGCAGCATGAAATATTAATGAAAAAATTATTTTTATTAAATGTAAAACATTATCAGATAAAGAGCTGAACCCTTCTTTACAAATAAAGCAGTTAAAATCCCGAATAACGCGTTTGTCGCCGAGACCGGCGCTACATAGGGAATTGCAATAGAGAGAATTGCCGGGAAATACAGTAATTCAAATTGTTTAAGCTATTCTCATTGGTCGGCATAAACCAGCCAATCAGAATAGGAGCGACAATGTCCCATTATAACCTATGGAGAAAAATTGACCAATCATATTCAAAGGCGGGACAGTTCAAAATACAGTAAAAATGCAGAAACGAGCTGATTGGTTGAAGCGGCGGAGGCTCGTCCAGCTTAGCCAATCAGAACGCGAGCTACTTTCTCATAGCGTTCTATGGGGAAAAGAAATTCTGAGCGCGCTCTGTGATTGGCTAAGTTAAAAGAGGCGCCGTTATTTGGACCAATGGGAGAGCGAGCGACGCTCCTATGGGTTTTCTAATGCAATCTGAAATAAAACTGTACATGGCCGAAATCAAATTATAACACTACAGAAGTTGTCCCGATGTGTATATAAAACTAATGATAATATGGGGGTAACGCAAAAAAAATATTAAATCAATAAAATCATGTTTATTTCTTTATTTTCGTTGCACCCATACTATTGATCCTTGGCTAACGAAAATAAAGAAATAAACATGATTTTATTGATTTAAATTTTTTTTTTCGTTACCCCCATATTATTATTCGTTTTATATACACATCGGGACAAATTCTATAGTGCCCAGCGGTGGGATGCAGAACAATATGAATCTCGGAGGCCTCACCCCTTGGAGAGGGGCCTCACGGTTTCAAATTGTTCCGCATCCCATCCACAGACAGAGAGGGGGAAGGCCCGGTTCTGGTTACAGCGCACAGGGACAAAGTCTGTGACTGTATGAGGCGGAGTGCAGCTGTGACCGGGAGCGCGGGCCCCCTTCCAGCAGCGCCGCCCCCTCCCAGCAGCCCGCCGGGCCCTATGGAGACCGCGTCGGTTGGCTGCTCTGTGCAGTATGCACTCTTCTGTAATGTGAAATAAGGGGGCCTGCTTGCAGCGGGCCCCCTTATTTCACCAGGCCCTATACAGGAGTACCCCTTGTACCTCCTGTATGGTGGCCCTGACCGCAGCTCATAATCTCCCTAAACAACACTGAAAAGTTGATAGGTATGCCTTAAAATGAATGCGAATGGGACAATTTTACTGTTGTGGATTTTGTTGTGGATTTTACATTGATTTCATTGGAAGAAGGCATAAGCTGCAGGAAAGGATTAGCTGTAGATTTCGTTAAAGTTAATGTAGAAAATGCCGCAGTAAAATCCATGAAAAAATTCTCAATAAAATCTGCAACAAATCCATTCTGTGTCCATTTACTTTTCGGGTATGTCGACAAAAGGCAAAATGCTTGGATTCTGAAATTCTGAATTCTAAAACCATGTCATTTATTGAACATTTAAACAGTATTTTACACAAGATCCCAAGACTTTTTAATTCGGTTTACATTTTTTGTCATGTATTTCAGTCGGCTTTTGACCTGGTGTTTGGATTCAGTTTTTCAATCGTTTTTGCATCTTAAAGCATAAAGTTTTATAACGCAAAAACATGCATAAAGCTTTCTGGTAATTTTTCATGCCATCCCATTAATTAAATAGTAAGTTTTCCGCTGTTTTCCGAGTGAAATAGGATGGAAGATTGAGCATGTTCTAAGGGTGATATGTAGTGTTGAGCGATTTTTATCGACAAAGTTGAAATCGGCAAGGTTTTTATGGTGATCGAATTTTGATCATGTTATTAGGTTAAAAATCGTGATTCATTAAAGATCACCCCCCATTTTCGGCGCTTCCTGTCTTTTTTGGCGGCCAGCAAATCAGATTACAGAATAGATCAGGGTGAGTGTGTGTGCGACATCATGATGGGTTGTTATGGTTTCGGGTTGTGGAAATATCACTTGACCTCGTTTACATGACGCGGGTTTCCTGTTCAGCCCTTGAACCTCGGTCTCTTGGAATAGGACGTGCGTCTGCCTGTGGCCAACAGTCAGCGTTAGTCATTTTGACGGAAAACCTTTTTCTATTAGCTTGTCCCTTCCCAAATTTAGTTAGATTTGGTTTGAAGATTTTTGTGTTAGCTAGAGAATTTTAAAGCAGATGTACCCCTGTAAAGTCACGGGGGGCAAGGGGGGAGGGGGGGGGGCGGGCGAAAAACGCTTATCAAAAGAAATGGATAAAGTTAAAGATTTGTGTGAATTGAGAAATTTTTTTATTCAGTTTTCTTTGAAAAAAAATTTTCCGGGTTTGGGCCCCCAATATTTACGGTCCACTTTTTTTTAAATGCCCGGTTTTTTTTAGGTGAAAAACCATTTTTTATCGTATTTTTCAGATGGTGTTATTTTCAATTTTACCCTTTTTACCTGTGTTGTATATTCACCTTGCAGTTTAAAAATTTAAAACAGCAATCTTGTGTCAGCACGGTTGTTTTTTTTGCAAAAATTTCCGTGTATCTACGAAAACATAACAGATACGGGGTTTTTTGACTTTTGCAAACCCCAGCTTTGTTCATTGACGCAGCTTCCCGAAAAACCCTTAAAAACCCAGCAATTCTTTTGTCCCCAAAGGTGATTTGCAAGGTGAAAAACAAATAAATTGTATTATAGGGAAAACATAACAGATACGTGTTTTTTGATTTTTCCCGCCCCCAAAACCCTTTTGTTTCATTGAGGGCGGGCACCCAAATTTAAATCTTAAAAACAGCAATTCTATAGTCCCCACAGGTAAAATTAAAAGGGTGCAAAAAAAAAACTGTGTATTATACGAAAACTTTAACAAATGTTTTTTGATTTTTGCGCCCCCGAGCTTTGTCTTTGGGGACGCGCTTTCCAAACGTAAATCTTAAAACAGCAATTTATAGTCCCCAAACGGGGTGAATTGAAAGGTGCAAAAATACCGTGTATTTAGGGGAAAAACATAACAGATACGGGGTTTTTTGACTTTTGCGCCCCCCGCTTTGTTCATTAAAAGAAGCACCCAAACTTTAAATTTAAAAACAGCATTCTTTTAGTCACCACGGGTGAATTGAAAGGAGAAAAAAAAATTACCTTTGTATTATACGAAAACATAACAGATACGTGTTTTTTGACTTTTGCGAAACCCCAGCTTTGTTCATTGACGCAAGCATCCCCCGTAAATTTTTAAAACAGCAATTCTATAGTCACCCAGGTAAATTGAAAGGTCCCAAAAAATACCGTGTATTATACAAAAACCCCATAACAGATAGTGTTTTTGTTTTGCGCACCCACCCTTTGTTCATTGACGCAGAATCCACTTTAAATTTTTAAAACAGCAATTCTATATTCACCATAGGTGAATTAAAAAGGGGTGCAAAAAATTTCCCTTTGTTTTTATAAAAAAAAATAACAAAATACATGTTTTTTTGACTTTTGCGAAACCCAGCTTTGTTGATTGAGCGGGCAACCACGTAAATCTTAAAAAAAGGAAATTCTATAGTCAAAAAAGGGGTTGAATTGAAAGGTGCAAAAAATCCCTTTGGATTATCAAAAAACAAAACGGGTTAAACGTGTTTTTGCTTTTGCCCAGTCCAGTTTTGGTTGTTTGCACCTTGCAGAAAAATACCCAAAGAAAATTTTGTTTTAAATTAGGGGAGGGGAAAAATAGCTGTGATTTCCCAAATTTTTTAATAAAAAGATTTTCCAAAAAAATTTTCCCATACATTTCAAATTTTTTAATTTTTCTGAACTGGGGGAAAATGAAGGTGGAAAGCGAGAAAAGGGGGGGGGTTAGCACATGGGGGTTTAGGGGTTTCAAAGAGAGGGTTTCCCCCCCTTCCAGTGCTGGCGAAAAACACCCATGCCAGCGGATCGTCAGTTGCGGGAGTCAGGCCTGTCATCGCGGGGTTTCGGGGGCCTGTGAATCTAAGAAACCCGAACACGCGCCAATCTGTCCTTCAGTGGTTTAATAAAAACTTGATTTAGCAGTCTTCCCCTCCTCGTCCCCCCAGCACGGCCCCAAATTTCGTCTCGCATAATCAGCACCGTCCCCACATAAAAGCAGCCCAAATGTAAACTCGTGTACCCACCCTGTGGTTTTAACCCATTTTTCTGAAGACCTCTTTGATGCCCAAATGGGGTTTGGGGGTTAGAAAGGCTTTTCCCAAAACGATCAAGGGGATGTTTAGTCTGCTCTGACCCCCAGTTATGGTGCCATCAGAGGAGGTAAAGGGGAAGCCGTAAATGGGTTTAAAAATCCCGGGCGGTCGGGCAAGGGCCTTGCAGTCCCCCTTTGGGTTGTAGCCCGCAGCTTCTGGATGAGAAAGTCAGGAGGGCCCAAAGTAACCTGTTTTTGGATGATGATGATGAGGGAAAACCAATTTGCGGACCCATCCGGGGTTTTTTCCGCGGGAAAATTTGCTTGCAGCGCTTCATCAGTGGACGAGGGGGGAAAGCCCGATGGGGTAGGGGTAAATTAAGGGCCCCGCCACAAAAGGGGGAGGGAGGTCACAGAAGTCCGCTGATTTGATTCCGCCGCCACGGTCAGCGCAAAACCCGCTCCTCGCTTATGGGCCGTCAAAAAGGTCCAAGGACCTCTCAACCCTGGGCCTTTTTTGGGAAAAAAGGGCCTTTTGTTTTCACCCACCCGATGTTATCCCCTTTGCCGAAAACGCATTAAGTAGAGGCAAAAAACCAAAAGGGGTTTAAACCCCCACCAACTTGTCTAGTCACTTTGCAGCGAATGCTTTGAGTTGAAATGGGGGGAAAACACTTGGCCAAAAAAGGCCGGGCCCGACGCCGGGCCCCCAAACCCCAACTGTCACACCCTCGTCCCCGCCCCCTCCTCCTCCGCCACCCCCAAAGCTTTCCCTCAGCTCCCCCTGTCTCCCCGAGTCAGGATCGGGGAAAATAGCCCCCAAACTTCACCCTTTCCACCGTCCCAAAGTCCCCACCACCACCCCCCAGAGACCCTTTCTCCCCCTTTCCCCCTTCCCCCGGTTTGACGACCGGGCCCCCGAAACAGAAACCCAAAGGTTTAGAGCCACCTTCTGTTTCCCGGTTTTGGGGAGCAGAAGAAAAAACATTTTTCCCCCAAAAACCACCCCAAACCCAAAAAGAGGGAATGCCCGGCCCATTGCCGGGTTTTTTGGGCCCTTGGGGAAAATGTTGCTTTTCCGCCCTTGCGGACACAGATGGGTTCCGCCACGTCTTGGCCCCACCTCCCCCCAAATCCCCAGAGGAAGCAGGCATTTTTTTCCCAAAGAAAAAGCCGTCCCTGCCCTGGCCGGGCCACGTGTCATCAAAAAATTTAAAGCGCTTTTGGTCTGCATCTGTTGTGGGGGAAAAGTCCATCTGACCACCGAACAGGGGAATAGAAAAGCAGGGCCCAAGGGGCCAAACTTTTTTCTCTGTGAAAAGCTAACTGGGTGAGCTGGGGGGGGATGTCTTTTTGGGGGTGACGGTGGTCTCAGGTTTTGGGGGCACGTCTTAAAAAACCACGGGGATGGTGCAGGGTCTTTCCCCAAGGTCCTTGGTGGTTTCACGTCCCCAGGGCCCACCAGGCCGGGTTTAAAATTTTATTCTGCCTTGGGAAACCCGTCCCACCAGGTCAGGAGTGTGGGGGCCCCATCTCCGCAACGGGGGACCGAGCGTTTTGGCTGGGGGCAAAAACCCTTGTGCCAGGCAGGTGGTGTGGGGATAAGGGGGGAAATTGTTGGCCCCCCTTAAAGATCGGTAGGTGGAGCACCCCCTTGCCTGGCACATGTCAGAAAAGGGTCGTCCAAAAAATTTTTAAAGAGCTACCGGGTTGGACTCCCTGTTTGAAGAAGGTCGAGGTCTGGGGTTCGCACTTCCCCCGTTCGCCCCTGTTTCACCCCGGGCCTGGCTGCTTTTTTTCCAGCTTTCCGTGGGCCCTTTCCCGTAAAACCGCTCTTTTTTACGGGGGCAACACGTTTGGAAATTTCCCACCATCCACATGTTTCCAGCGATTGGGGGGGAGCAGGGGCAAGGGCCTTTACCCCAGTTCAAGTGAAAAATGGCCTAAAAAAGCACGGGTGGGGGGACCTGGGGGTTTGTTGACCACCGAGAGGGGGAGGCGGGTTTTGAAAAAGTTTTGCCCATCCTTCCCAGTTTTGAAGAAGCCCCCAAAAAATGGTCAGTGCGGCCCGATTGCCCTTGTCAGTGACCATTTGGTAATCTTAATTCGGGAAAGGGATCGTTTGGACTCTGAAAAATAAAGGTCCCCCCAGCGACGGGGGAGGAGAGGGAAAAACAATGCGGGACAGGGAAACCCTTTCTCTCCGTAAAAATCCAAAAGGGCCCCGACAGTTTTTTCAATTTTATCGGTCTTCATTGGGCAGTGGTTCAGGGTCCAGAGCTAGGGGCCAAAGCGGCCCCTCAGTCTCAGGGTGCATCATTTTGGGGGAAAAGTCGGGGGCTGTGTTGAAGTTTGTCCCGGGAAAGGAAGCGGAGGAGGAGGGGGGAGGGGGGGAGGAAATTCCCTTAGACCCCCGGAGCCCCTGCCTTGGAAAGGGGGTTTTGGCGTAAATTTTGAGGCAGATGGGAAAAATGAGTTTGTAGTGCCCCCCCAAACCCCAGGGGGTTTGGGAAAAACCCCGGGGCTCCATTTTTCAATGGTGCTTGGATGTTTTCCATTTCCCCCAAACTGATCCTCGTTTAAAAGTCCCCCAAAAGAAAAAAAAGTTACTGGGTGGCCACCCCCCCTGGATCCCCGGGTACAAAACAAAAACCAGCATTTCCCTTTCCCAAACCCCCCAAATAGAGGTAAAATGCGGGAAAAAGGGGAAAACCCTTGTGTTTTGATCAACTGGAGACATTTTGTTGCTTTCCTGCTTCATGTTCTTCAAATGTCCGGTGGAAAAAACCCCAAGCGTTTGTGACACCCATTTAGGGGGTCCCAATAGCCGTTAGGGGGCCAAGCAGCGCCCGCGCGGGGCAAGGTGGGCAGAAGCCAAATTGGGTGGAACCCCTGGCAATCTTTTTTTTCCCCTCACCAACGCATCCCAATTTAAAAAGGCCCAGAATTACAAAACCCGGAGACCAGTTAAGATCTGGTGAGACATCTGCTTTCTAAAACACCGATTTTTTTGTTTTTTGGGTTCAAAACCCAATAGACTTTTGGGTTTATCCAAAAGGGGGACGAAGGGGCCCGGGTTTGGCTGCCCCGCCATAGAGGGGGTTGTCCTGCCCAGCAGCCAGCGTCATTTTCCTGAGCGGACCTTCAGAACACCCGGGGAGGATTTCATTATGGGAAAAAAAAAAACGCAACCCGGGTTTTTTCCACAGTTTAATGGATCTTTTGACTTTCAAAATTTTTGAATAAGTTTGGGGCCCAGGGATTTTGATTGATTTGTGGCCCCAATTCCCGGAGGTAAAACCGAAAATTTTGCTGGCCCTACTTCACATTCCTTTCCCCAAAAACAGAAATTAAAAAAACTTATTTTTAAATTGATAAATTTCTTATTTGAAATTTTTTTTCTAAATTTCCCCAAAAACAGTTTTTTTTGCGGGTTTTTGCTGTGGGAGACTAAAAGACCCCGGGTTTTTATGACAAAAACCTTTTTCCATTTACTCACTAAACTTTAGAATTTTTCACATTGTTTAATGGTTTTGGGCCCCCATGTTTCCTCACAATTTTTTAAAAAGTGGCTGAGAAAATCAAAAATTTATAATTTTTTTGGGGTCATGTTGCTGTGAGGTACGCAATTTAAACATGGTCCCTTTTTAAAAGAAAAGGGTTCTAAGTGGAAATTTTTCCCTTTAAACCCTTTTTAACAGTGGTGGGGAAGTTAAAATTTATAATTTTTTGGGGTTTATTTTTGCTGTGAGATAAGCAAAAAATCATTTGGGCCTTTGGACAAGGGGAAAAGTGGTTTAAGTGGCATTTCTCCTTCACAATTTTTTTTAAAAGTGGCTGAGAAGTCTTTTTTTAATTTTTTTGGGGGCATGTTGCTTGTGAATACAGCAATTAAACATGGTCCTTTGGGAAAAGAAATGTGGTTCTAAGTGGCATTTCTCCTTCACAAATTTTTTAAAAGTGGGGGGTTTAGAAAATCTTTTTTTAACTTTTTGGGGTAATTTTGTTTGAAAAAAACAAACAATACTTCAGGTCCTTTTTTTCTAAAAGATGTTTTTTCTAATAGACATTTGTTCTTCACAATTGTCCCAAAAAATGGGTTTATGGGTCATGTTTTGAAATTTTTTGGGGGGCAAATTTTTCTGTGACATGCAGCTATTTTCTACGGGCCCTTTTTAAAAAAAAGTTGTTTTTTAAAAAACATTTTTTTCTTTACAATGGTCAAGAGTGGGTTTAAGGGTGTGGGTGCTGTCGAAACAGGGAATAGGTTGGACACTGTTAATGGCACCATATTTCAAAATGGGGCTTTTTTTTGCATATCTTTAAAAAATGCTATCAATCCCCTTTTTTGAGACAAACCCCTTTAATACAATAAAAAAGAAAAGAAAGACATGGGTGGGATTCCATCCCAATTTTTAAAAAAAGTGTTTTTAGAATTAAGTACTAAAAAAATTGCATGTTCAAAAAAGCTGTTAAAAAAATTTCCCCTGAATTGTCAAGGGAAAGGTTTCAGGAAAAATTGACCAGGTGTAGGTTATTCAGGGGACTGGAGTATGGGGAAAAGACAAAAGAAAAAAAGTACAGAGACCCTTTCCTCCAGGGACCGTTGAGTTTAAAAAGAGAAAAAAAAATGCCAAGGGGAAAAAGGGGACCTGGGTGTTTAAAAGGAGCGGTTTAAAAAACCAGTATTTCCAAGTGAAGTCAAATTTGGGCCACCCCATACGTAAAGGGGCCCAAGCGCCCAACCCGGTATTGACGTGTACTGAGGAAGGCTGGAGTTCTCACACTTCCGCTTCCGCACCCCTGCTTCAGCATGACAGTTTTCGTTGCTTTGGGCATCAGGGCATTTTAACCTGGTGTTAATAGATGACGGAAAGTCAGCCCGGGCTCTCAACCCCACCCCCTGTAACTCCCGGGCCCCGGGTCATCTGTGGCCCCGGACAGGTATAGTCCCAAAGTCCAGTTTTAAAATTTAAAATGGTGGTTGAAAGACTCCTTTTTTCCCGGGACTTTTTAAATGTGGGGGTCATTTAGGTTTGGGGTAATTTCCCGTTTGGCCCCGGACAGGTATAGTCAATGCCCGGAAACTTTAAAAAGGGGTTTAAAAAACCCTTTTTCCGGGGACTTTTTAAAATTTGGGGGTTTTATTTAAAATTTGGGGCTCATGCTGTGGCCCAGGCAGGTTTAGTCAATGTCCCGGGGAAACTAAAAAGGTGGTTGAAAAAACTCCTTTTTCCGGGCACTTTTTTAAAATTGGGGGGGTTTTGCAGGGTTTTGGGGGTCATGCTGTGGCCCGGGGGCAGGTATAGTCAATTCCAGGAAAAAATAAAAAGGTGGTTGAAAGACTCCTTTTTTTCCGGCCCCTTTTTAAATCTGGGGGTTTTTTTGCAGGTTTGGGGGTCAAAGCTTTGGCCCAAAGGGGCAAAGGTTTTTAGTCAATGTTCAGTGGAAAAAATAAAAGGGGGGTTTTAAAGCTCTTTTCCCTCACCCTTTTTAAAAGTGGGGGTCTTTCAGGGGTTTTGGGGGTCATGCTGTGGCCCAAAGGGCAGGTATAGTCAATGTTTCCCGTTTAAACTAAATGGGGGGTTGAAAGACTCCTTTTTTCCCGGGACTTTTTAAATGTGGGGGGCATGCCCGGTTTGGGGGTCATGCTGTGGCCCAGGGGAAGGGGTTTTGTCAATGTCCAGTTCAATAAAAGGTGGTTTGGGGAAAGACTCCTTTTTTCCCGGCCTTTTTAAATGTGGGGGGGATGCCGGTTTTTGGGGGTTTGCTGTGGCCCGGAAGGTATAGTCAATTTTCCAGTGAAACTAACTTTTTGGGTTTAAAGACTCCTTTTTTCCGGGGGACTTTTTAAATGTGGGGGTTTATGCAGGTTTGGGGCTCATTTCTGTGGCCCAGGGACAGGGTTTTTTTGTCAATGTCCAAATGAAACTAAAAAAGGTGGTTTTAAAAAGGGTCCCAAATTTTTCCCGGGACTTTTTAAAAATTTGGGGGGCATGCAGGGTTTTTGGGGCTAAAGCCCGCGGTTCCGGGCATGGAATTCAAAGTCCAAAATCAAATAAGATGATGGTTTTAAAAAAACTGCTTTCTGGCACCTTTTTTAATTTTTGTGGGGGGGGTGCAGGTTTAAGGGTCCCTGCTGTGGAAAAAGGCAGGGATAGTGAAATTTTGTTTGTGTTTTTTTTTTGTGGCTTTTAAAAACCTAAGTGTGTTTCCTAAGATGGGGAGCACGTATCCATTTGACTGTTGTGGAAAGTTAATTCCCCTTCTCCCGCCCTGTTTGGGTTTTAAGAATGAAGGGGTTGTTGCTCTCCCCTAGGGCTTTTAATGGTCATCGCTCATAATCGAAGCTCAAATATCGAAAAACTTTATCGATGGGTTTGCCAAATATCGCTATCGCCGATGTCGGGGTAGCCAAGTAATCGGGTCCCGCAATAGTGACATGTATAAAAACTCTCAAAGTCTAAGGCTATGTCTACACAGCACGGTTTTCTCGGGAGATTCAGTATTTAGAATCCGCTGAAAATCTGACAGTTGTCAGTGCTGTGAAGAACACGATGAAAAATCTACAGCACAGATTTTTTCCGCTTGATAAAATGTATCGGACAATTCAGGGATCATACACCCATTGTGAATTTTGCCATTAAGCTCCTTGTTAGGGTGAGATCACATGGCGTCTTTGGAGCGTATTGCGGTGTGTACTGTACGTGCCGCAATACACCGGATGTTTTAGAAGTATGCGCTGGCCAACGCGTACTTATAAAACGCTCTATGTCGGCTCTGTACTGAAATATTGAACAGTTGGACATATGAACATTTTAGTGAGGAGTATATATGTGTGTGTGTATCTTTAGGCATTACTGTCTTTAGTGTTCACTATTGCTTAGCTATTTTAAATATTACTTGGGGTAGAATAGGATTAAGGGGTTTTCCTGTCTTGTGTAAATTTAAATGCCATTGGTACTGTGAAGTATTAGACCAATCACATTCACTAGTTGCAAGATAATACAGTATAACTGAACAATTATTTGTCAGTCTATAGAGGAATTTGCGAAATTATGTATTCTAAAAGGTGGAATACCTAATAAATAATCACAAGCAGTTGTTTTGAGTTGAAGACATAGATGAAATTTGGGAGTATTACAGAATGAGTTATATGAAGAAAATAATATTCTCATAGTACAGAATCAATTTATTATATTCTTAAATTAACTGTGCAAAATCATAAAAAGAAAACATTTTGACAGGTGTTCTTTAATGAAGAGGAAAAGATAAAGTGTAGCCATTTGAATTGAGATGTGGTATTCTTTTATTCCGGACCAATGGGGATCCCAGTGGTTGTAACCCCACTGATCAGATGTGTATGACATATCCAGTTAAATTGTTATACACATGTGAACAAAATTGTGGGTACCTCTCTGTTAAACATACAAAAACTCAAAAAGGTCATTGAAATAACTTGAAATTGACCAAAATAATAATACATTTAAATTTAGAGACAATCAACTAATAAAAATCAGACATTGCTTCTGAATCGTGGTTTAGCTGAAAGATTAAAAAAAGAAACTAATAAAACTGGCCAGGACAAAAATTACTTAATATTAACTTAATATTTTGTTGTACAACTTTTTGAGACAATCACCGCAAACAAAAGATTTCTGTAACTCTCAATGAGATTTCTGCACCTGTCCATATGAATTCTGGCCCACTCTTCATAAGCAAACTGTTCCAGCTGTCTCAGGTGTGAAGGGTTCCTTCTCCAGATTGTAAATTTCAGCTCCTTTCAGAGAGATCCAACAGGATTTAGATCAGGGCTCAGAGAAGCCACTTCAGGACAGTCCAATGTGTTGCTCTTAGCCATTCTTGCATATTTTTAGCTGTGTTTTTTGGATCATTATCCTTTTGGAGGACTTCTGACCTGTGACTGAGACCAAGCTTTCTGACACTAGGCAGCACATTTTGCTTCAGAATGCCTTGATAGTCTTGATATTTCTTTATTATACCCTATCAAGATTCAAGACAGCCCAAATTTCTTCCTTAACTTTTTATGATTTGCTTTCAACAGTGATTTCCTCCTTGGTCATCGTTCATTAAGTTCACTTTGGCAAAGACAACAATGGATGGTACAACCTGACACTGATTTATTTTGACTTTGGAGTTCACTTTTAAACTATTTGGAAGTTGTTTTGGACTCTTTGGTTACCAAACAAGTTAAGTTCATCTGCAGACAGCTGTTTCGGGGTATTTGCCCCTCGTCAGTGCAGCATAGAACTTACTAGTTGGCTGGGTGAGAGGCAAGAGTGACTTTGAAGGGGGAAAATCTCTCCTTGGGGATAGCCACCAATAAATTGGTTGCTGCGATTATTTACTTGCCTTTCAGACCTCACTGACCGTTTTCCATAATTAGTTAGTTTCTGATTTCTCCCTATGAATACCTTCTTCCCTTGTTGAACATCTTTTTGAGTGGCAAATACAGGTTATTTTTTTATTTTACTTTCCAAGTCTGTACAGGGTTTTCCAAACATCTCAGAAAACCTCTTTGTGCATATTATGTTTCAGATTGCATGGTCCTCCCCATGTATTCCTGATTTCTGACATTTTTTTTTAAATCGTTAGGATGTAATTATAAAAGCTATTGCTAAAGCAATCTGAATAGTTTTCTTTTACAATACATTGCACAGCCTATTTTAGTAAATAGAACAAGAAATTTATTCCCACATATGGGATACCCAGAGCATATGTGCAGATATGATAATGCATATGACTATCTTATATATACTCATGTTTTAAAATAGGCTGCAAAATACTGTAGACTCAGCAATTATACTGGTTAATGTTAATGGCTAATCTGCCATATGTATCTGTACACAACACATTCTTAAACACCAAATATCCAGTTTATTTGGTGCTACAACCACTTTTACCAGTAAATGTCAGCAAGAAAATGCTGAACTGAGACAAATCCTGTTTGGATTGCTATGTCACTGAGCCATGAATTACATTGTCTTTGATTATTGGAA
>JAODAL010035455.1:0-42925 GCA_025379985.1 Phyllomedusa bahiana | reverse complement strand
TTTTTCTTGTGTGGGCGAAAAAAAACGCAATTGTAACACCTCAAAGTCTTTTTTGTGGGTCCCAATTTTTGGCGCAATTTTAAACCCGGGGGTTATTAAGCGTTGTTTTTTGCGGGGTGTCTGCCCCAAAAAGAAAAAGTCTTTTTCAAACCGCCAAAAATATAAATTTTTTTTCTGTAGCCAAATTTCCCAAAAGCAAAGGTTAATTAAACTGTATTTTGTTGTGTGGTAGAAAACACGCAATTGTAACCACGCTACAAAGTACTATTTTTGGGGTAAATTTCTTTGGGCGCAATTACATCCAGGGTTAAATTAAGCGTTGTTTGCTGGTGTCTGACAAAAAAACCGTTTTTTCAAGCCAAAATATATAAATTTTTCCTGGCCAAATTTCCAAAAAAAAGGTTAATTACAACTTATCTTTGTTGTGTGGGTAGAAAACACGAATTTGTACCACCCCAAAAAGCTATTTTTTGGGGCCCCCAATTCTTTGGCGCAATTTTTTCAGGGGTTAAATTTAAAGGTTGTTTTCTGGGTGTGACAAAAATAAACCCTTTTTCAACGAAAAATATATAAATTTTTCCTGTGCCAAATTAAAAGAAAGGTTTTTAAACTGTATCTCTTGTTGTTGGCTAGAAAACACCAATTGAAACACGTAAAAAAGAACTATTTGTGGGGCTCAATTCTTTGGGCAATTTACTCCAGGGTTTTTAAAGGGCGTTGTTTTGTGGTGTTTCCCAAAAAAAACCGTCTTTTTAAACCCGAAAATTATAAAATTTTTCCTGTAGCCTAATTTTCCAAGCAAGGTTAATTTTACAACTGTATTTTTGTTGTGGGCTAGAAAACCCCAAATTGTAACACGCTAAAAACACTATTTTGTGGGGCCCAAATTTTTTGGGCGCAATTTACACCCGGGGTTAATTAAGGGTTTTGTTTTGTGGTTGTGACAAAAAATAAACCGTCTTTTTCAACCCAAAAATAAAAATTTTTTCCCTTAGCCTAATTCAAAAGCAAAGGTTTTTTAAATGTATTTGTTGTGTGGCGTAGAAAACAGAATTGAACACGTACAAAGCTACTATTTGGGGGGGCCAAATTTCTTTGGCGCAATTTTAAACAGGGGTTTATTAGGCTTTTGTTTTGCTGGGTGCTGACAAAAAAAAAAGTTTTTCAACGCCAAATATTTAATTTTTCTGTAGCCTTTTACAAGCAAGGGTTAATTTCAACTGTATTTTTTTGTTGTGGGGCGTAGAAAAACGCAATTGTAACACGTAAAAAGTACTTTTTTGGGGGCCTAAAAAAAGCTATATTTTGGGGGGCCCTCAATTTTTTTGGGCCCCGCAATATACATCCAGGGGAAAATTTAAAGGGAATTTTTTGTGGTGTGCTGCCCCAAAAAAAACCTTCCTTTTTAAAACCCCAAAATATAAAAATTTTTCCCTGTAGCCAAATTACAAGAAATTTTTTTAAATTTACAAATTGAACTCTTGTTGTGGGGCGTGGGAAACAGAAATTTGTAAAAACGCTCCCCAAAGTTACTAGTTTGTGCGGCTAAATTTTTTTGGCGCAATTTAAAATCCATTTTTTAATTAAGGGGTTTTTTTGGGAGGGGTGCTGCCCCAAAAAAAACCGTCTTTTTTCAACGCCAAAATTAAAATTTTTCCTGTAGCCTAATTCACAAGAAAAGGTTAAATTTTTAAAAACTGTATCTTTGTTGTTTGGGCGTAGAAAAAAAAAAAATTGTAACACGCTACAAAGTACTAGTTTGTGGGGTCAATTCTTTTGGGAAATTTTACACCCGGGGGGTTTTAAATTTAAACCTTGTTTTGCGGGGTTGGGGCCCCAAAAAAAACCGTTTTTTTCAACCCCAAAATATTAAATTTTTCCTGTACCCAAATTTACAAGCAAGGTTTAAAATTACAACTGTATCTCTTGTTGTGTGGAAAGAAAACCCCAAATTTGTAACACGCTAAAAAGCTATAGTTTGTGGGGCTCAATTCTTTGGCCGCAATTTACATAAAGGGGTTTAAATTAACCCGTGTTTTGTGGTTTTGCTGACAAAAAAAAACCTTTCTTTTTAAACAAAAAATATAAAAATTTTTTCCCTTTTGCCAAATTCAAAAGCAAAGGTTAATTAAAACTGTATCTTTGTTGTGTGGCTTAGAAAACACGAATTGAAAACCACCTAAAAAGCCTATAGTTTGTGGGGCTCAATTTTTTGGGGCCAAAATTTTATTTCCGGGGGTTAATTAAGCTTGTTTTGCTGGTGTGTTTGCCCAAAAAAATTTCCTTTTTCACGAAAAAATATAAAAAATTTTTTTCCCTGTAGCCTAATTCACAAGCAAAGGTTAATTACAACTGTATATCTTGTTGTGTGGCGTAGAAATAACGCAATTGTAAAACGCTACAAAGACTACTCTTTTGTATGGGCTCAATTCTGTGGCGCAAATTTACATCCAGAGGGTAATTAAGACGTTGTTTTGCTGGTGTGCTGACCCCCAAGAAACCGTCTCTTTCAAAATGCCATATATATTAAATTTTTCTGTAGCCTTAATTCACAAGCAAAGGTAATTACAACTGTATTCTCTTGTGTGTGGCGTAGAAAACACGCAATTGTAAACACGCTACAAAGCTTACTAGTTTTGTGCGGCTCAATTCATTGGCGCAATTTACTATCCCAGGGGTATTTAAGCGTTGTTTTGTGTGTGCTGAAAAAATAAAACCGTCTTTTTCAACGCCAAAATTTATAAATTATTCCTGTAAGCACTAATTACAAGCCAAAGTTAATTACATAACTGTTATCTCTTGTTGTGTGGCGTAGAAACACGCAATTGTAACACGCTAACAAAGATACTATTTTTGTGGGGCTCAATTCTTTGGCGCATTTACATCAGGGGGTTAATTTTTAGCGTTGTTTTGCTGGTGTGATGACCAAGAAACCGTCTTTTTCAACGCCAAAATATATACATTTTTCCTGTATCTAATTTCACAAGCAAAGGTTATTAACAAACATGTATTCTGTTGTGTGCGTAGAAATCAAGCAAATTGTAACACGCTACCAAAGAACTAGTTCTGTGGGCTCAATTTCTTTGGCGCTATTTACATACAGGGGGTTTTATTAAAGCGCTTTGTTTTTGTGGTGTGATGACAAAAAAATAAACCGTCTTTTTCAACGCCAAAATATATAAATTTTTCCTGGTAGCCTAATTCAACAAGCATCGGTTAATTACAACTGTATCTCTTGTTGTGTGGCGTAGAAAATCACGCAATTGTAAACGCTTACAAAGCTACTAGTTTTGTGCAGCTCAATTCTTAGGCACAATTTAATTCCAGGGCTTAATAAGCGGTTTTTGTTTTGCTGGGTGTGTGCTGACAAAAATAAACCGTCTTTTTCAACGCCAAATATATACATTTTTCCTGTAGCCTAATCATGTCCGAAGGTAATTAAGGACTGTTTGTGCTTTTAATTTAGTAAAATACACACAGTGTTTTTTGTAACAAAACATAAAGTACATTTTTCCTGGCCATTTGTGGAGCGCAAGTTATATCAAGGGGTTTACCCAAGCTTGTTACTGGGTACATTTAGAGTCAAAAAACATAGTGTGTATATTTATCATATACAGATTTAATCATCAAACAGTGTTGTATATTTTAGAAACAAACAGTATGTTCAGACGAGAAGGTGGCAGGCTCTGCACCTGCGAGTGGCAGTGGCACAAACATTCCTGGAACAGGCCCGGTCGCGAGGCACAGCGAGGGGAGTCGCAGCAGGGGTCAGTCTGGTGAGCCTCAAATGCGGCTGTCATACTAGCGGCCGTTGTGTGTTCTGCAACTCAGGGGTTTGATTGGTTGACTAGGTCATCCTCTTCCTCTGATGATGTACATCTGACAACCCCAGCCAAGAGTCGGTGGGAAACTCAGACACAACCATTAGTTGGCATGGCCCGGGAGCGGTGTCAGCAGCCCTCACCCTGTCCTAAGCGGCTCTGTCCCATCCGGAGTTCCTCAGCCAGAGATCTACTATGTGTCTGGTCTGGGCTCCAAGCGCCCATATATAGCGGAGGATGAACAATTTGAGTGAGGGCTGTCAGGCATCTAATTGGCAGTGAAGAAATGGGGGGGCCAATATCGCCTGCTTCTTGCAGTAGGCGGCAAAGTATAGATGTGGAGAGTGGCATGGGAGGTCATGTTGTGAAGAGGTCAGCCTCGGCGCCTTACCAAGACCGGTGATGAGGACAGCAGTGGTACGATTGAAACACTAATAGGTGATGACGTAGCCGTCCGCACTTGGTGTGCCGGGTGAGGCAAGGGGCTCATTCATCATCAGGGAGAAGGAGGGTCAGCTTGCCGCGCGGCAGCAGGCGCAGCAGCAAGTGGGTACAGTGTGGCGTGAGTCAGCAGGATCAGACAGCAGATTGAGTCGGGAGCCAACGCGGCCAAGGGGTAAAAAAAAACCCCTTCGCAGGTCCAAGACGTGCAGCTACAGGGGCTCAGAGTAGGCAGCGGCGGCGGTTAGGGTAGTTCACTTAGTGAGGATGAGCGAGTTGCTGGTAAATTCTGATACGCGGCGGTGTGTGGCAGTTCTTTGCTAAGACACCGGAGGAGCCGAATATCGTTTTATGTATAATCTGTGGCAGTAATAGTGAAGAGTGGCCAGGGAGCTTAACGTTGGACACACGGGCCTGCGTAAACAATTGCAGCGTCGCAATCCGGATGGCCTGGGAGATACGTGGTCAGATGTGGTGGTCCATCCTGCCGCCGCAGCACAGCGAGCCAGCTAGACAGCGCCCAGTGGCACCCATGCAATTGCAGCAGGCAAGGCTCCACCACCTCTGCAGAAGGGAGATGTTTCTGCATCTTACATCTCTCCTTGTCCAGATGCTCCTGCTCCTCGCTACTCATTGGCGCCAGCAGTCGTTCAGCGAGGTGTTTGCAAAGATGAAAACAGTATGCATCCAACATCCTAAGGTGGCAGCTTGGGTGACCGTTGTTCATGTCTCCTAAGTTGTTTGTACTGCAGTCCCTCCCTTTCCAATGGTGGGGAATCTGCAACGTTCAGAGTACTAATGCCTTGTTGCCGAGCCGAGATGGAGGTTCCAGCGTAATTTCTTTTCCAAAAAGGCAGTACCATCACTTCAAAATAGGTTTGAATAGAACAGACAGGTAGGTGTAAGTCCTTGAGCTTATCGGTTTGTTCAAGGTGCACGGCAGCACGGACGTTGAGACTGTAACATTACGGTCAGGGCCAGTTACATGTCCTTTATGGCCCACTGGGTAAATGTGTTCCAGCCCAGGCACACCAACAAACTTAGGACAGGAAGACGCCGCTTTCTTCTCCTCACGTTTGTCAAAATGCTGACCTGCGCACAATGTCCTCGCATCCTCCTACTCACCACCTCCACCATCTCAGCCTCACAAGTACTGCTCCATCATACACACATGTTGTAGGGCACAAGTTGGCTGACACGCAGTTCTACACCTGTCTTGCCTACGGCGAACGAAGGTCACACAGGGGTAGGAGGAACCTGATCCGCGTCATGCAAGAAGAAATCCAAAGTATGGCTTTCTCCGCGCCAACTGCATATCGGAACCATGGTGAGGACAATGGGAGGAATATGGTGTCCGCGCTGCTCCGAGAGGGATGGTCCATGCGCCTGCATGGCGCAGTGTTCAATTGGTTGTGAAAAGGTTCCTGAAGTCTTCACGATCTTCAGAAACATCTTGAAATGGCAGGAAAACTGTTTGCTTGACACTTTACCATTGTACAAAGCCAGGGAAAAAACTCCTCGAGTTGCGTCGCAGCAGAACGGCCTCCACCAACACACTCTGATATGCGATGTTTCCACCGCTGGGAATTCCAGCCTGCACATGTTGAACCGACTGTTATGAACAGAGAGAAAGGCCATTAACGATTTTTTTGATGATCAGGCAGACAGAAGGTACTCCCCTGTGTAACTTTGATGCCAGCCAGTGGCAGCTCATGCGTGACACCTGCGTTTTGTTGAGGACATTCGAGGAAATGCAACGTTAGTTGTCAGTCGCCAGGACTATGGATGAAAAATAACGTCATTCCACTGCTTCATGTTCCTGGAAACAGATGCTGAAAAATCTGTTGGGCAGGCGGATGGACACGTGGCGACTACATCTCGTGGCCACATGAGTCGGTGGAACTGAAATGGAGGAGGAGGACATTGGGCAGAAGCATTTTCTGTGTAATGAGTGGATTTCTACCAAGGTGACAATGAGAGGAGGAGCAGGAGCAGCTGGAGGCAGGTGGATTGAGTTGAGGAGATGAGGCAGGTTGACCCCAAGCACCGTAGGCAGTATACAGTGGAAATGAGGCAGGGAGCCCTCGGAGTCACTTGTGCAGATAGCCAGGCAGCATGTTAATTTGCATGGCTAGTGGACAGCGAATAGTCAGCATACGGCAGAGGGATGACTTCTGGCTCTCACCCTTATTGGACCCTCGCTACCGGTCATCCAAAATGGAGCCTTTTTCCCAGCTTATTGAAGAGGAAGACAACTCAAATAATATAGGGAATCCTCCGTAATCAGTTGGCACTGCCGATTGTACGGCATCGTACTCCTTCTGGATGGTCTGACCGGGGGGTTTTCTAAGCGCTCACGTACTACTGCCGCGTCTGCTGGGGGAAGGTGGGAGGGGGGGGTTGGAGCAGTACCAGCTCCATCAGTAGTAAATAAGTATTGGAAGTCACACTGATGTGCAGCTTCTTCACTCCGCCTAGTGAGGAGGGCAGGCGCCATCAGCAGCAGCAGGACTTTGGAGCATGAGAGCTCCCTGAAACCACAGGTTGTGGCCTACTTGGACAGCACTCTGCCACCTCAGTTAGAAGATCCACTGGAATACTGGGCAGCCAAATGGGATGTGTGGCCGCACTTGCCGATTTTGCAGTGGAGAAGCTGTCCTGCCCCGGCAGTAGTGTGGCTCAGAGCAAGGTGTTCAGTGGCGGCGGGGGCGGGGGGCATCGTTACCCCAAGGAGAACACCGCTTTTGTCACGGGAAATGTGCGACGAATGACCATTTGTCAGATGATCAGACAGTGAACTCGGCCAGGGATTTCCCACACACCAATACCTTGGCGTCATTCTGGGTTCAAATACTACCTCGCCTCAGCCACTATTATGATGCCGCCACCCGCCTGATGCCACACAGTCTGCTGCCAGTGTTCTTACATCTTGCTTCCACCATCTTTACCAGGAATGGTTTGCCACCCCACCTCAACAGTCTGTCATTGTTGCCACACTATGACATCATGCTGCTGTGATGTTGCTGTTGGCCGTGACATCCCACTCTGTGTCCATTGTGCCACTGTCTGACTCATGCTGCTGCTAGTGGCTGCTGCCCTTGTAACTCCAAACTGTGTCATTGTACCCACTTGCTGACCTCTTACTGCTGCCGCCGGTGACTCCGCTCTCAGTCATTGTGCCACTTGTGGCTTCCTTCCTGTTTTGCACTCCAGGAATGTCATTGTGCCACTCCTGACCTCATGCTGCTGCTGTTGTGGACCTCCACACTGTGTTGATTGTGCCACTCGTGCGCTAATAATGTTTTGCCCACTTCCAGAATGTTCATTGTGCACTGCCTGACCTCATGCTGCTGCTGTTGTGACCTCCACACTGTGTGATTGTGCCACTCTGTGGACTTAATACTGTTTTGCCACATCCAGAATGTCTTTGGTGCACTCGCTCTTGACCTCATGCATTGCTGCAGACCGTCGGCCTCCGACTCCAGTCATATGTGCCATTCTGTGGCTTCCTCCTGTTTTGCCACCACGCAGAATGTCATATGTGCCACACTGCCTGACCTCTACTGATGCCGCCCGTGACCTCGCTCTCAGACATTGTGCATCTGTGGCTTCCTCCTGTTTTGCCTCCTCTCAGAATGTCATTGTGCCCACGCCTGAACCTCATGTGCTGTGGCTGACGCCGGTCACCTCCACACTCTGTCACTAATGTCTGCACTGAGCTCTCAGCTGTGCTTTCTTTCCAGCTTTCGCTGGCATGGACTTCTATCAGGCGACAATTTCCCGCTTTCAGTTTTTTGGGTCAGTTTTTCCCTACTTAAGTGCCCAGGGAATTTTATAGTGAAGCGTAATTCTAAAAGCCGAGGCGCAGTCATCTGCGTGTCATACTAAAAACACATAAACTTGTTATGAAGATCAAACAAGCTACCCCTCTGCATATTTAGCATGGCACAAACGTTTACCTAACCGCACCCTGCGGCTCTGTGCAGCTGAAAATAGATGCTTTTTAAGCGTTTCGTGCCGATAGTAATTCGGTACGAAACGTATTTTGGCGGAAAATTCGTTGAAGTGACCGAATCAAATTTTTTGAGAAATTCGCCCATCTCTACAAAGAACTGTCTGAGGATCTGAAAAAAAGAATTATCTACATAAAGATGGCTTAGGCTGCAAGAAGATTGCCAACCCCTAAAAACTGACCTGCAAAAATGGTCCCAAAGAAAAAGTTTTTTGAGCGATTATTATCGACAAAGTTAAAATTCGGCACAGTTTTTTTGTTTATCGAAATTTTTAGATCATGCGATAATTTTGGTTTTTAAACTTTGGGATCATCTTTTTTTAAGATTCGCGCCATTTTTGGCGCTTTTTCTGTTTATTTTGGGGCCACAAAACAGTTAAGAATAAGCAGGGTGAGGGTGTGTGTTGGGAACGTCTTTACTGGGATGTGTATGGTTGCGATTTGGCGGAAAAAATACATGACCCTTTTTTTTTCATAGAACAGCGGGGTTTTTTTTTCGCCTCGTGTCCTCCCGGCTCAAAAGCAAAAGGCGTGTGCTTTTTGCCCGGTCCCCAAAAAGGGTCAGCGAAATTTTTCTATTTCTTCAAAGAGAAACCTCTAATATTAACTGTGAACCTTTTCAAAATTTTGTTAGAAATTTGAGATTGGAAGATTTTTTTGTAGTTAGGGAGAGAATTTTTAAAAGGGGCATCCCACCGGGTGTTTAAAAAACAGGGGGGAAAGGGGAAAAAAGGGGGGGGGGCCCCCCCCCCCCCCGGGGAACCATGACCCAAACTCTATAAAGAATACTGGATAAAAATTCACCAAGACTTAGTGTAGACATTGCACTGCAATACTTTATTTTTAACATTTTTCATTAAAATTTTTCCCTGGATTTTGGGGCAGCCTGACTATAGGAAAACATCTTTTCTAGTAACTGCAGGTCTCTTTTTGGGTGCAAAATCCATTTTTATTATCATAACATTTCAGATAGGTGTTCTTTTTCAATTTGCTCTTTCCACCTTTTTTGATTATCCACCTTGTACTTAAATTTGAATCCAGAAATTTTAAGTCCCCCAAGGTGAATTAAAAGGGTGCCAAAATATTTGTATTAACAATAAATAAAGAAAGTGTTTTTTGACTTTGGGCCACTACAGCTTTGTTCTTGAGGCAGTTGCATTTAAAATTGAATACAGCAATTTTAAGTCACCACAGGTGAATTGAAAGGGCCAAAAATAACTTGTATTATCCGAATACTTTTTCAGATATTTTTTTTTTCATTTTGGCGAGGCCGCTTTGTTATAGATCACTTTGAGTTAAATTTGAACCCACAATTTTTTAGTCACCACAGGTAATTGAGGGGTGCCAAAAATCCCTTTTTTATTATCCAAATCATTTCAGATACGGTTTTTTCACTTTGGCGCACCCCAGCTTTTTGATAAATTTTCTTCGCAGTTAAATTTGAATACAGCAATTTTAAGTCACAAGGGTGAATTGATGGGTGCCAAAAATACCTTGTTTTATCCGAAATACTTTTCAGTACGTGTTTTTTCACTTTGGGCAGCCAGTTTTTGTTGAAGATTACTTTGCAGTTTTTTGAATCCACAATTTTGTTTTGTTTGAAGATTTAGAAAAGCTGGATTTGCCGTTTTTTTAATAAGAGATTTCCAAAAAACCTTTTCCATCCCTTTCTCAAATTTTTATTTTCTGAACATGGAGCGAAATTCAGGGGGTAAGCGAGCAAAGAGGGGGTTAGGACATTGAGGTAGAGTACGAGAGAAGGGGCTCCTTCCAGTGCTGGGGACAACACGCATGCCAGGGATGTCAGTTGGGACCGTCAGGCCCGTCATAGTGGGTCAGGGGCCCCGTGAATCTCATAACGAACGCGTCGCCAATCTGTTCTTTATGGTTAATGAACCTGCAGCATCACTTTAAATACTAGCAATCCCTGTATTGAGAAACCCTTTTAATCAATTTAAAAAAAAAAAACAAAGAATGGGGGGGATTCCATCCCATTTTAAAAATGGTTTTCTAAATTAAACTACTAAAAAACTTTCATGTACAAAATAGTGGTAAAAAAATTTCCCCTGAATTGTACAAGGAAAGGTACAGGAAAATTTGACCAATGAGGTATACAGAGGACATGGAATGGAGCAGGGACAGAGAAAAAAGTACAGAGAAAATTTTCCCCCAGCACGTTGAGTAAAATGAGAAAAAGAATGCCAAGAAAAAGGGCCCCCTGGGTGGAACAGGAGCTTAACCCCCATAATTTCAAGTGAAGCTAAATTTGGTCCGCACTCATACGGGGGGGGAAAAAGCCTCCCCAGGACAGGGACATTTATATTCCATGAAACAAAAGGGTGGTTAAAAGACTCCTATTTTCCGGGCACTTTTTAACTGTGGGTCAGACATTTTTAATGGTCATTCTGGGGTACAGGAAGATATATTAAATGCCCAGTTCAACTAAAATGGGGGTTCAAAGACCCTTTCCGCACTTTTTAATTTGGGGGTCAGACGGGTTTTTTAAAGGCATACTGCGGTCCGGCAGGTATAGTAAATTTTCCAGTTCAACTAAAATGGGGTTAAAAGACCCCTTTTCCCGGCATTTTTTAATTGTGGGTCAGACAGGTTTAAATGGTCATTCGGGCGGTCCGGGAAGGTATAGTAATTGTCCAGTGAAACAAAAATGGTGGTTGAAAGACCCTTTTCCCGACACTTTTAAATCGGGGGGTCATGCGGGTTTGGGGTCATGCTGTCCCCCGGGGACATTTTGTCAATGTCCAGTTCAACTAAAATGGGGGTTGAAAGATCCTTTTCCGGCATTTTTTAATTTTGGGGTTCATGCGGGTTTGGGGCCAGTTTGGGGCCCCCAGGACAGGTTTAGCAATGCCCATGAAACAAAAATGGTGGTTGAAAACTCCTTTTCCCGGCACTTTTGAATCTGGGGGTCACGCAGGTTTGGGGCTCATGCTGGGGGCCCGGGACATGTACATAAATTTCCCCAGTTCAACTAAAATGGTGGTTCAAAGACTCCTTCATCCAGCACTTTTTAAATCAGGGGGTCATGCAGGTTTGGGGCTATGCGGGCATTCCAGGACAGGGATATTCAATGTCCATTTCAAGTAAGATGATGGTTCAAATCATACTGCCTTCTGGCACTTTTAATTTGTGGGTCATGCAGGTTTAAGGGTCATGCTGTGGTTGAGGGCAGGGGTTGTGAATAGTGTGTGATTTTTTTTCTGGGGCTTTTAAAACCTAAGTGTTTTGCCTAAGATGTAGCACGTATCCATTTGACGTTTGGATGTTAATTTCAGCTGCTCCAGCCCTGTTTGGGGTAAGAATAAAGGGGTTGTTTGGCTTTTCCCATAGACTTTAATGGTCATCGCTCATAATCGACCCCTCTATCGACTATCTTGTCGATGATGGTCGACTATCGACCATCGACCGATGTCGATGGTCAACGTAATTGCTCAACACTAACCATGACCATAAAGAGGTTTAAGAAGACAGGTTCCAATTAGAACAGGCCTTGCCATGGTTGACCAAAGATGTTGAGTGCACTTGCTCAGTGTCATGTCCAGAGATTTTCTTGTAAAAATAGACATATGAGTGCTACCAGCATTGCTGCAGAGGTAAATGGGGCGGAAGGTCAGCCTGTCAGTGCTCAGACCAAATGCCGCACACTGCATTAAATTGGTCTGCATGGCTGTCATCCCAGAAGGAAGCGTCTTCTAAAGATGATGCAGAAGAAAGCCCACAAAAAGTTTTCTGAAGAGAAGCAGACTAAGGACATGGATTATAATGAGAATCAGATAAACTTATTTGGTTCAGATTGTGTCAAAAGTGTGTGGTGGAAACCTGGTGTGGAGTACAAAGACAAGTTTGTCTTGCCTACAATCAAGCATGGTGGTGGGACTGTAATGGTTTGGAGCTGCATGAGTGCTGTTGACTGTGGGGAGTTACAGTTTATTGAAGGAACCTTGAATGCCAACATGCACTGCGACATAGTGAATCAGAGCCTGATCCCATCCCTCCAGAAACTGGGCTGCAAGGCAGTATTCCAACATGATAATGACCCAAAATACATTTCCAAGATGACCATTGCCTTGTTAAAGAAAATAAGGGTAAAGATTCTAGACTGGCTAAGCATATTTTCAGATCTAAATCATATTGAGCATCTGTGGGGCATCCTCAAACAGATGGAGGAGGGAAAGGTCTCTAAAATTCACCAGCTCTGTGATGTTGTCATGGTGGGATGTAAGAGGATTTTAGTGGCAACCTGTGAAGCTCTAGTGAACTCCATGCCCAAGAGCATTAAAGGGATTGCCTCACCATGCTTTTTCACAGAACAGGTTTCATTCATGCATTTTGTTTCTTCCTGGTCAGGCTGTGGATAATTAGCATATCAGCTTGAGTATTGAAAGGTATGCTAATCACTCTAACATTACTTAAAAATCTCCTGCTCTCATGTCTAGAGAAGTTCCAGAGCTAAAGTGAACAGTAGTAATTAATCTCCTTTGTTTGTTAGATCAGATAACACCCAAACTCTCTAGATGCTAGCAGTTCTGTGTGTCAACCTGTGTAATGATGTCATCCCTGCTATCAGATAAGACAAACAGCATTGGATAACAGGGCAGAGCAGGTCAGTGACCTAAAGAAACCTAAGGGCTTGTCCCCAAGGCAAGGGTTTTCAGACGGTTTTACAGATGGTTTTCAGTTTCGAAAACCATCTGTAAACCGGCTGACATACTTTTAGATGGACCACTATGGAAAACCCATGCAGTGGTCCCCACCACACGGGTTTTCCACCGGGCAGTTTCTAGACCACCAGCAGTCCAAAAAACATTGAGCATGTTCATTCTTCCACCCAGTTTTCAGTTGAAATATGAGCATCTCAATGCGAGGGGGGACGGCTTTTTTCCGCAAACAGCAGAGAAAAGTCTTTCCACGGTGACCGTGTGCATGGCCACCGGTATTTGCTTTCTGCACTAAGTACACTCAGAGCTGATAAAATCACTTTTATCTCCTCAACAAAGAAAAATAAACATAGTACCTATTTGGAAAACATCTTAATTTACTTTTCCTTACATGTTGAAAGCTAAAGTTAAATTCCTGAATAGTACTTAATGACCAGCACATTTTTTTAGTTTTTGTCTGCTTGCATTTCAACTTTTTTATTTTTTCAATGATGCAGTTGTATGAGGCCTCAGTTGTACTTTTTGGGGGAATAGTTTAGGTTCGCTTATAAATTATTGCAGAATTTTTTCAACTGTTTAAAAAAAAATTCCATTTTTTTGTTTTTTTTCAATGTTTTTTACACCATTCGCAATTTACACTTAATAACTTGTTAGATTAATTCTACAGGTTATGACAGTCATGTGGCTAGCTAATATGTGTAGGTTTTTTTTTGTTTGTTTTTTTGTTTGTAACGTATGCACAAATTATTTTTATTAAACATTTATTTTTATTTTATTATTTATTTCATTTATTTTTTTCTACAGTTTTTATTTTTTACTTTTTTTTTTAAATCCCATGAAGGGATAACTGTTTTACATTTTTTTTTTTTTACACTTAGCAATGTATTAGCATATCATGTAAGCTAATACATTATAATCTGTGTCAGTCTGACACAGGCATCGATCAGGGCAACACACAGTCTGCCCTGATTACTTGCTTCTTAGGCTATGTTCACACGGCTTAATTGCGGGACGTAATTACGCCCCGCAATTACGCCGTGTGGACGGGGGGGGCGGGAGCGGGGGAGTGAGCGGGGGGCCGGCACTTCGCCGGCCCATAGACAATCACTGCTAGCGGCGCGTATACGCCGCTAGAAAGTGACATGTCAATTATCTCCCCATAATCCATAGTTCTCTATTAGAACTGTGAATTACCGTAATGAATGGGCACTTCGGCGCGTAATTACGGACCAAAATACGGCCCATTTTAAACCGTGTGAACATGCCTTTACACAGACAGCCCTGGGGCTACTCTAGGTCCTCATGGCTGACTGTGCAGCCATTCCCCGGGCTCTGTCAGGTCACCGGAGTCCCGATCAACCGACAGAGCAGGGGGAAGCCCTTTGATTATGCTGCGGTCAAGAACCGCGGCAACCAAGGGTTAAGTGCCTTGGAGCAGAGGTTTTACCCACTCCCCGGTGCTTGCAGAGACTGTGCTGGGAACAGGACTGTGAAGCACAACCCTGTTCTCAGCGCTGCTGTGACGTAAGGTGCTGCAAACCCCGATGTCCGCAACTATGTCAAAAGACGTCGAATGCAGACGAACGACATCAAAAGATGGCAGGCAGTCGTTAAGGGGTTAAGGCAGTGCATGAAAATAATGGTGGCCACACAAAATTTTGACACTTGGGCACAATTTGTCCATGTTCACTTAGGGATGTACTCAGTTTTGTTTCCAGCGTTTTCCACCTTGATGGCTGTGTGATGAGCTATTTTGCTGGCACAGCAAATTTACACTGGTGCCTAATTAAACCTCTCTTTTCAAATAATTTATCACATACACACAAATTGTATTATTAAAAGCACAAGAAAAAAAAAGAAATACACATAATTACTATTGCAGCCTTCATAACTATCCACACCCTAAAACAATCAGTTACTGATCATGCACAGTGAACTTTGCAGAGAAAAAAAATCAAGCCTTCCAAAACATTAACAAAAGTAGTATCTCTCCTAAAATGGTTCCTATGAAAACTTCCGGATGCCTTTAAAGCAACCAGCCTTTATGCTGCTTAGTCAACCAAAAAAATAAAAAATGCTAATAAAATTGTTTTCATTGTGAAAAAAACATAAAACATACTATATGAATTTAGCATCAATGTAATTGGAACTAGTTATAAAAATATTAATATAATAATCAATTATGTCAAATGCTGTGAACATTAATTCGAAAAAACAATAGCAAAAATAATAAACGTTATTGAAAAAAAAATCATTTGTACCCTAAATGGTCCGAGGTCTCACACAGCTACACTAAAGGTAAAATTAAACCCTTATGACTGCTAGAAAACAGAAAGGGAAAAATGTTCTGATCCTGAAGGCTATAATAAATTATTTTACTAGTGGGTTAAAATGCACTTAAGTCACCTAAATTGTATTCCCACTATATGTAATTTAGGCATTAATTAAAAATCTACAATAAAAACGTTTTCTGAAAGGTTTTTCAAATTTTTATGAATGTGTTATTATGTTAAGTGATGTAGTTGACAGCAAAAATAATTCTGTAAAAATCTTTTTATTCTAAGCAAAATACCAATGTCTTATAATGAGCTATTACTATAATTTAACAGTATATTGATAAACTAAAGCATACCTCCATTCATCCACTTAAAACCTAGACAAGTTTCTAGACAGTTGTGGAGAAGGGAGATGCCAACTCTGCTGCCCCATCAACCCCCTTACAAAATTACCACAGTGCACTCTTTTGGAGTCTTTTGGATGTGTATTATTTAACTTTCTCAGAATGTCTGACTCTCAAAAAAGGGGAAATTTCCTAGATTCCTGGTATTGCCAGGTTTGTCGAATACTCTGTAACAATATGTTACATGCTGTATGGCCTCTGGGGGTCTCACTACTTGTTTATGTGGTCTACAATGACATTAGTGGTAATGGCAGCCTGCCATTAAGTGCCTGAAAACATCCTCTGAGTGTGATCCATGATAAACAACAACTAATAGAACATTGTGGCGGCTGGGCACTAGGGCTATTTTAATAGTATTATGGGCCCTTTGGAAGAGCTGTGCACTGGGCCCAACAATCAACACAACCACTCACAGGAGAAAATATATACATTACCGATTACAAACTTATAACCTACTATAGCGCAATATAGAGACCGCATAGTGGTCAGACACCAGCTCAAGTATAACCTACTATACTGCCATAAAGAGATCACACAGTGGTCAGACACTAGCTCAGGTCACCACCACATTATAATGAATACAGCACTAATCCAACACAGAAAAAAAATAACACCTGACATCCAGGGACTCACAGGAGATGTCTTATCAAATGAGCCATTCTCAGAGTCATTCTTTTTCTGTTTTCTTTTCCATCCAATCCAGAGCACAATGACGACTTCTTCCTGCCATAACTTGTCCCTGCAGAATTTAATGCACAAACATCTTCTCACTTTATCAGCTTTCCCTAACAATTCCTACCTCTATTGTGGGCTCCACCCATTAAGTAAGAAATAAGTAATGTTGCCCACCAATAACTAAGTAGGTATACAGCCCACTGTATGTAGGTAAAGTAGCCACCTGTAGGAAGATAATTATATATGTCCTCTGTAATTAAATATACAGCCCCCCTGTAGAAAAAGTATACAGTTATCTGTAGATTGGTAGGTATACTTGCCCACTGTAGGTATATATACAACCTTCTGTATATACAACCCTTTGTAGGTAGGTACACAGTCCCCTGTAGATATATAGCCTCCTGTATGTAGATACACAACCCCCTGTAAGTAGGTACACAGTCTGCTGTAGGTAGGTACACAGCCCCCTGTTGGTAGGTAGGTGCATAGCCTCCTGTAGGTAGGTACACAGCTCCCTTGTAGGTATATAGTCCCTGTAGGTATAAAACCCCCTGTATGTAGGTATGCAGCCCCCTTGTAGGTATATAGTCCCCTGTAAGTAGGTATGCAGCCCCCTTATTGATATATAGCCCCGTATAGGTAGGTACATAGCCTCTGTATGTAGTTATACAGTTCTTTGTAGGTAGGTATACAGCCCCCTGTAGGTATAAAGTCCCCTGTAGGTAGGTACACAGCCCCTTGTTGGTATATAGCCCTCAGTAGGTAGTTTCACAGCCCCCTGTAGATATATAGCCCTCTGTAGGTACACAGCAACCTGTAGGTACACATCCCCCTTTAGTTATATCGCCCCCTGTAGGTTAGTATATAGTCCTCTGTTGGTACACAGCCCTCTGTAGATATATAGCCCCCTGTAGGTACACAGTCCCTGTAGGTGTATAGCTCACTGTAGGTACACAGCCCACCTAGGTGTTTATCCACCTGTAGGTACACAGCCCCCTGTAGGCATATAGATCCAATAGGTACACAGCCCGCTCTAGGTATAAAGCCCCCATAGGTACACAGCCCCCTGTATATACAATCCCTTGTAAATAGATCTGGCCACTCTTAGGAAAAAAAATAAAAACGTTGCTCAGTCGGCTTTGGGAGCTAGTTTCCAACGTGAGTGGCATGACATAATTTTGTTGCCTGTGCTGGGATGTTGCTCCCAGCTACTCCTAGACTGGAAGTCTATGGGCTTCTGGCTTAGAAGATATAGTGGTGCATGAGGCATTATCTCCCCTCCAGTGCTACATAAAGACTGGACGGGTCTGGGCCTACATACAGACGTACGGCCCAGACCTGCCACAGGAGATGCTATACACCACTGGCCCGAGAGGGTCCCCTGTGCTCATGGGGCCCCAAGTTAGTCTCCTAGCTTGCCCAATGGAAAAACAGCCCTGCTGAGCACAAAACCATTGAAGAACACACTTGCAAATCCTCAGAGCTTGTTTGAGAGTAGAGCTGTACATAGACCAATAGAAACTGCAAGTACAGATTTCCTGTCATTACTAAAAAATGGACTCTGGCGGAAAAACCCCTCAGAGTTAAATGTACTCATCCAATTATACAGACTTGAAACAATGGAAAGAAAATTTACCTGTATGTGGTTTTAATTGCCCCCCAGTATAAAAAAGAAAGTAAAGTTGTTTTTTTATTTTTGGGGGAAAAGGGCAAAAAATACCCAAACCTTACCCCCAGCAGCACGACTTTTTTGTCCTAGCAGACATTGTGCAGCTTTTAGTAAACACTGTGATAGGATGGGCGAATTTCTAAAAAATTTTATTCGGTGACTTCCCCCGAAATTTCACGACAAAAAATAATTGTTTGAATTACTTGGGGACAAATTCACTTTTAAAAAACAGCTATTTCCAGGCTGCACGAGCCTGGGGTGTTGTAAAAACAGGGCCTTTTAAAAATAGCAGGGAGTTTGGGTTTTGGTTTTCAAAATGTTGTTTTTAGTATGAAACGCAATGACTGCCACTGCTCTTAGAATCGTTCCCCTAAAAATTCCGGGCACTTAAAGGGCAAAACTGACCAAAAAACGAAGGGGGAATGTAGCCTGATAAAGTCTGGCTGGGACAGTAAAAAAAAACAAGCTAGGGTCGGTGGAAACATCAGTGAAGAGTGTGGGGGGTGACGGCGGCAGCACAGCAGCAGGTCGACAGTGGCACTTTGATCTCCCCGGGGAGAGGTTTCAAAGAAAAAACAGCTGCTTTGCAGAGGGGGTGGAGCTTGATGGCTGAAGGCTGCGTGCCAGGGCCGCTGTGCGCTGCAGCGGCAGGAGGGAAACCCCCACATCGAGCCAGTTTCTCCGCCCCGGATGGGACGCTGCATGTGTTGACGGGGGCCGTTGTCCCCAACTTTTGCTCCGGGCCATTTCCTTTCTGCCCCAGATTCTACTTTAACCCATATTCGGCTCCTCGGTGCTTAGCAAGAATGCCCACCCCCCCGATGCTGATTTTACCCCCCAACGCTCCGCACTGAGGATATGCCGCCGCCCTGCGGGCCCCCTGTCCCCGTACTGTTTTGGCCCTGCGAAGGGGGTTTTCCCCCCGGGGCCGCTTGGCTCCCGACCTCACACGCTGCTCCCTGCTGATCAGGGGCCACACAACCCATTGGGGTGCGCCGCTGTGACCGAAAGGGACGCCCCTTTCCTGCGATGATAACCCCTTTGCTTCCCCCGGCCCCCAAGTGCGGTCGGCTACTCTCATTATTTGTTTTTCATCGCATATTGCCCTCATCACCGGGGTCTGGGTAACCCGAGGTGACTCTAAACATGACCTCCCATCCCACCCCCACATCTATATTTTGGGGCCGCCTACTGAAAGAAGCGGGGGATTGGCCCCATTTTTTCGCTGCCACGTGTGCTGACTGCCCCTAAAATTTTCACCTCCTTTTAAATATGGCGCTGACCCAGCCCCAATAGTAACCCCCTGGCTGGGGGAAAAGGGAGGGGAAAGAGGGGGCTGGGACGGGTGGGGCCCTGACCCCCCCGGCCATGCCAAAAAAGTGTTGTGTCTGAGGTTCCCCCCCCCGATCTTGGCTGGGGTTGTCAGTGTATCTGGGGAGGAAGAGGAGACCTAGTCAACCAATAAAAACCCCTTGGGTTGTGAAAAAACCCCGGGCCCCGCAAGATGACAGGGCAGTTGTGGCCCCCCGAAGGACCCTGCGCGACCCCCCCGGTGCTGCGACTGGGGTTCAGAAATGTTTTTGCCATCCCCTCGCATTTGCGACCCTGCCCCCTCTTGTCTGACATTGTTTGTTCTAAAATGTAAAACTGTTTGATAAAGCTACTGTTATGATAAATATAACCCCCTGTTTTGACTCCAAATAAACCCCAGTAACAGTTTGGGGAAACCCCTTGGCTATAAATTGGCTCCACAAAGGGCCCGGGAAAATTTACTTGTAGTGTTTTAAAAGCACTGTGTGTTTTACAAAATGAAAGCAAAACAGGAAATTTAACCTTGCTTGTGAATTTGACAAAAAAATGTTTTTAATTTTTTGGGGTTGAAAAGCGGTTTATTTTTGTAAGCCAGCAGCAAAACAAGCTTAAATTTAAACCCTGGGTGTAAAATTGCGCCCCAAAAAATTGAGCCGCACAAACTAGTAGCTTTGTAGCGTGTTACAATTTTCGTGTTTTTACGCCACACAAAAAGAATACAGTTGTTTTTAGTTTGCTTGTGAATTTGGTACCAAAAAAAAAAAAAATTTTATTTGGCGTTGAAAAAGACGGTTTTTTTTGACACACCCGCAAAACAAGTTAATTTAACCCCCGGGTGTAAATTTCGCCAAAGAAATTTACGCACAAATAGTAGTCTGTAGCGTGTTACAATGCGTGTTTTTACGCCACACAAAAAAGATACAGTTTGTAATTACCTTTGCTTGTGAATTAGGCTACCAAAAAAATATATATATTTGGCGTTTAAAAAGACGGTTTTTTTTTGTCACACCCAGCAAAACAACGCTTAAATTAACCCTGGATTAAATTGCGCCCAAAAAATTGGCCCCCCCAAAATAGTAGTTTTTTAGGTGTTACAATTGCGTGTTTTTTACGCCACACAACAAGAGTCCCGTTGTAATTGCCTTGCTTGTGAATTAGGCTACCCAAAAAAAAAAATATTATTTTGGGGTTTAAAAAGAGGTTTATTTTTGTCAGCACCCGCAAAAAAACGCTTATTAACCCCCGGGTGTAAATTGCGCCAAAAATTGGGCCCCAAAATAGAGCTTTGTGGTGTTACAATTGGTGTTTTTACGCCCCCAAAACAAGAGTAAGTTGTAATTGCCTTTTCTTGTTAATTAGTCTACCAAAATAAAATATTTATATTTGGCTTTGAAAAAGACGGTTTATTTTTTTCTGAACACCAGCGAAACAACTCTTAATTAACCCCTGGGTGTAAATTGCGCCAAAGAATTGACCACAAAAATAGGCTTTGTAGCGGGTTTCAAAAACGTGTTTTTAGCCAAACAACAAGGGGAACAGTTGTAATTACCTTTGCTTGTGAATTAGGGTACCAAAAAAAATATATATATTTTTTGGGTTTAAAAAGACGGGTTTTTTTTTGTCACCACCAGCAAAACAACGCTTTAATTTCCCCGGGGAAAAATGCGCCAAGAATTGAGCCCCCAAAATAGTTTTGTAGGGGTTACAATTTTCGTGTTTTTTCTACGCCACAAACAAGAGATACAGTTGTAATTAGCCTTTGCTTGGAAATTTGGCTACCCAAAAAAAAAAATATATATAAATTTGGGTTTTAAAAAAGGTTTATTTTTTTCACACACACAAAACAAAGTTTAAATTTAACCCCCGGATGTAAATTGCGCCCAAAAAATTGAGCCCCCACAAATAGTAGCTTGTAGCGGTTTTCAATTGCGTGTTTTCTACGCCACAAAAAAGAGAAATTGTAAAAAGCCTTTTTCTTTTGAATTTAGGCTCCAAAAAAAAAAAATTTTTATTTGGCGTTTAAAAGACGGTTTTTTTGTCAGCAACCCGCAAAAAAAACCTTATTAACCCCCGGGTGTAAATTGCGCAATAGAATTTGCAGCCAAAAAAAGAAGTGGAAATTTTTATTGTAAAAACGCTGTTTCTTAAATGAAACAAAAGGAATGGGTTTTGATCCCCCCTTGGGGTATTAATGTAATCAGCTGCGTGGACGCACACTGGGTTTCAGATCCAATACCCAAAAAACGAAATAGAACATTAAGAACAGTTTGGAAAACGAACACCCCCAAAAAACGCTGGTAAAAATCATTTTCAGAAAGGCTATCACCCCCCAGCAGCACCTTCCCATAGTACATGAGGGGTGTGAGCTCCCAGCGGCCGCTCGGTCTTTTATAGTCGGGGACGTCAAGAAACGCCCGGGTTCTGTTTTGGCTTCACTCTGCACTGCTGCGGCTATGCCCTTCTTTTCCCCCCAGAGGCTTTGCCCCTGTAGGCCATTTGCTCGCAGCCATTTTATCAATCAAAAGCACACTTCGTTCACCCGAAGTACCCCAAAATTTATTCGTTCGAACCGAAGTTTTCCTGAAATTCTAAAAGAATTCCCCTTCGTTAGAATAATTTGCCATCCTTTGTGGGGCCTTAAAAGGGGATAAAAATAAAAAAAAAAAGTTGTAATGTTAAAAAGAATAAAAAAAATTGCATAATTTTTTTGTAAGGCCAAAAATAAGACAGAGACATCCCGTTTGCCTATTTGATTTGTAAAGGGGGTTAGAGGGTTTCTGTTAGTTTGTGGTTTGAGACTTGGGCATAGGATGTGGGCTTTAAGGATGATTAAAAAAAAAGTAAATAAAAAATGTGAAAAAAAAATTCATACTCATAGTTTGTAAAACTGAAAAATAAGTGGTTAACCATTCAGCTTTGTGCTGTTGTAAAAATGGTTTTGATTCGCTGTTATTTCTTTTGGGAAAAAAAATAAAAATACAAAAATTACTATTTTTTTTGCGGTTTAGATTAAGAATCATTATGGTTTCCAGGAAATACATTTTGAGCAAACTTCGGAGTGCTGTGCTCAGTTCTACTTGATTTTCTACTTGAAGTGAGATAAAAAGGAGATAAAAGTGATTCATAGAAATAATCCAGTGGTATGGTAGATGCGCAATTGAAAAACATCAAGGGCAGTAAAAAGTGTACCCCCATAACTGCACAACCCCCAAAATCGATTTAATGGGATCCCCTAAAAAGTAATTTCCCCCTGTCAAAGTGATTTTTTTGTACCACTGGCAAAAATGGGATGTCATTTTTTTTCAATGCCCAAAAGGGTGAAAATAAAATTGTAAAGGAAAAAAATTTTGTATCCCACCGTAACGAAGAAAACCCCTAAATCTTATTATGATAATTTTGGGGATCTCACACATACAAGCAAAAATTATTTTTGGGGGGGTTAACCCTTGCAGGGGGGCTCATAAAAAAAAAAAAACTTAAATTCGGTCTTATAAGCATAATTGCCTAAATGCCAATCCATTTTTTTCCGGATAATGCCAAGAAGGTAAAAAAATAGAATTAATTTCTTCATTTTATCGATAACCACCAGGCACCCTCTTCTAGCAACAAAAGTAATGACTAGCTATATAAATTAAGGCCTTTCCTAAATTCCCTTAATGATTCTTTTTTTTAGGAGCGTATAACCCTGAACAAAGTTTGGCAGTGGATAAGTTGCTAATTAATTTTAGAGGTCGTCTCTCCAGTGTTGGACTGGTTTGTCTAGGGCCCACAGGTGTAGTTAATTCTAGGGGCCCACTAACTGAACTGTTTCCGTGTCCACCAGTGGAGTTTATTTTAGGGGCCTTCCCTAAAGCTACTGTAAATGACTGTACATGCCTCCTATACTCTGACTTTTCCTTTTTGCCTTTTTTCTCTGCTTTTTGTCCCCTTAAAGGATGTTAAGCCATTAAAAACAATTCGGGTTACCACCCTCGGGGCCCCCTTTTCCCTTGGGGGCCAATACAACCTTTTCTCTCTTTCCTCTTTCATACCTCCAAAAGTGCCAAACATAGGGTGTCAAAAATGTTATGTGAAGCACCAGGGGATCCCCTTGTTTTTTAAAATAATGAAGGGGGAATCTGAATTTAATCCCCCCGGGGTTTTCCCCAAATATCAGAACAAGGCAAAATTGGTGGGATTTTAGGGGCCCCTTTCCCTAACAAGTGGTAACTGATGCCCAATAGTTTTTACTCAGTGTGTCATGTTGAGCCCTGATCGAGATTACTATGTCTGCTTTTAGACAAAAGGATCCCAAAAGGGGAGTCTGCAGTTCCAAAGAAAGGGAATGCTTCACTGAAATTTCGCCCAAAATGATGTGTATGATCAGTATATTTATCAAGAAAAACACAAGTGTAGAGAATAGGGGGCTTTGTTCTACACACCACCCTTCAAAGAAAACCAAAACCCAAAGGATCAATGGGTGTGATACGTTATTATTGCTCTGCTTGCCCGCAACCCCACCATCCATAACCCTCTTTTGGAAATTTACCCTTGTCCCCCATTACAAATTTTTTTCTAAATTTGGAATTGAAATAGCAAAACATTTTGTGCAATATTTTTTAGGGGAGAACTTTAGGGGTTTTTTCATTAAGGGGAATTTTTTTATAATTTGTTTGGAGAGAGAAAGGGTCCCCTTTTAGGGGGACTATTCAGGAATGGCCCCAAAAAGCATTCAAGGGAAAGCCCGTGGGGTCCTTTATGTAAGTTCTGTAGGTAACAAGCATAAGATTTGGGCTACAAGGGGATTTTCTGAAAAAAAGGAAAAGTGATACTTTTTTGGGGGCATTTCTTCATTTTTAATGCAGTGTCTTTAAAAAAAAATGTGTTTAAATTGACAGCTTTGTTAAAAAAAAATACATATGTCTCTAGATGAATACATGAAGAGGTGTAGTTTTCAACATGGGGGTCATTTCTGGGGGTTTATATAGTGTAGGCAGCTTAATGCGTTTAGAAATGTCCAATAGACCCCGTAAAATTTTCAAGCTTTTAATTTTTTGTCTGAAAGTCATGGGTGCTCCTCTAACTTTTGGCCCTGTTTGTGGGGAGCATACGATGAGAGTAACAATAGAGATTTTTTTTGACACAGGGGGAAAAAAGGGGGAACATTTTTGGTTTGCTTTCTTAAATTTTTTGCACATTGTCAAAAAAAAATGTGTTTAAATTGACACCTTTGTGAAAAAAAAAAATTTTACCGCTTGCATTATTTTGAGAAAACTGGACTTTAAAACTCTGTTTGTCACTAGAGCAGTTTTTAAAAAAGGGGTTTTTTTGTGAGGTTGCTTTTAGGCAATTAATACCTTTTGAAAAAGTCTCATTTGGATTGAAAATATTTTTTAACAATAAGTCGTAAAAACAAACATACAATTATCTATGTGAGCAGCACAGGAACCCAAAAAAAAAAAAACAATTTGCCATAAAAATATGTAATAAACAAAACCACAGGGGAGTCTAGCTAAAATATACACACATGTACACTTTTAATCCTACAAACTTCCAACATTAGGCAACAAAGCAAAAAAAGTTTGTGAAAGGGGGAAAAGGGGAAGGGGAAAAAAGGTGAAAGTGAAGGGAGTTCAAGGCCCAAAGCTTTTTAAGATATCGGACACAAAAGGGGAAAAAAGGAGGGGAAATTTCATCCTTGTGGGCTGTTGGGATGTTTAGTCTTTTGTGATTACTGTAGAGAAAAACAGACACCCAAATTTGGATATGCAAATGTAGAATGTTTTTATTTGTACAAAAATAGATAATTAGATACTGCTTTCAAGGAAAATTCTGTATAAAGGTTTATAGTGATACAATAGATGCCATTAAATTAAACGTTTCCAAAATTTGATGCGTTCACATCGGAAGAGATTTACTAATTGTAGACACAATACACCTTAGAACTCACTTTCCCAAAAATTCTATTACTCTACACAAGACCTTCAAGTCCCAAACCTTAGCATTTCTATCAAAAGTAACTATAACCCCTCCAAAATATACCACCATGGACAACTTTTATACCCTGGTAAGAACAAGACTTGACCAAACGAAAATCGCAGGCTGACTTTGTAAAAGACACATATAAAATTTCATTCTAACTTAAAGAGAAGAACGGCAAACTCTGAAACTTAAAAATAGGTCAAAGATAATCATTAAAATCTGCGAAAATGAAGTGCTCTAGTCATCATGGACAACAGTACTTATCTTACCGAGATCAACCGCCAATTGTCTAACATTTCGACCTTTGCATTCATTTCTCTCCCCTCCCAGCACTTATTCCTTCCTCACCCAGAAAACACCCACCAGCACTGCATAACAGAAGTCTTCTCTCTTCAGCACTCAGAAAGCTGAAGCTTTGCCCACCCTACGAAGCATACACTGTTCTGACTGTATCATGTCATATGGCAGGAAGCTTTCAGAAGTGCGCAGGGAGGTTAGGAGAGTGTAATCTAACCTCACCTGCATACACCAATTTGCTTCCCCTGCTCCCTCCCTGAAAGTGCTGAGGGAAGGATGGGGGTGAGAGGGTGAGGATACACTCCGGTTCCTCCTGCTATGTGAAGGTGTCAGGCTGACTCACAGTCGGCATCTGCCATGTATGGAGCTAGTTCAGTTACTGAGCCGGCTCAATACTTGCGCCCCCTACTAACAGGCCCTAGACGATCGACTACCTCTGCCTACCCATCGTCCTGGACCTCGTCATTACAGTGGCACCACTGGTGAGATAAGACCCACACCAAATCTCTTATTTTAATGGATAGAATGAACAAATCGCTATAGTCATATAAGAGACTACTTTTTGCAAGATAAATTAATGGCACCATTTTGGAATTTTGCTTCACTGCCATTATAAATTTCATATTTCTCCTGGACTGGAGACATAATTGGAGTTTAATTGTTCTGAATTTCATCTTTTTGAGTTTCAAATCACTTTAATAAAGACTGCCATCAAGTAGAGATGCCAACCATATTGTCACGATCTGACAGGTGTCGGAAGGACTGACACTTCGATCACCGGAAATATGTTGGATCCTCAGTAATCACCGCAGGCAAGATAGTATAGGTGTAGACTAGTGATGAGCGATTACGTTGACTATCGTCATTGGGTCGATAGTCGATATCGGCAATTATCAATGGGAGAGGAACAACACCTTCATTCTTACACCCAAACAGGGCTGGAGAAATTAACATCCACAAAAGTCAAATGGATACGTGCTACATCTTAGGCAACACACTTACAGTAGGTTATAAAAGCCCACAGGAAAACAAAATCACAAAGCATGACCCACAATTAAAAAAGTGCCTGAAGGCATTACATAATTTGAACCATCATTTTTACTTGAAACCGGACATTGACTATCCCTGTCCTGGAACGCACCTGACCCTTTAAACACTGTTCTGACCCCAAGAGTAAAAAGTGCAGGAAAAAGGAGTCTTTGAACCACACATTTTTAGTTGAACTGAACAATGACTAAGCCTGTCCTGGACCGCAGTATACCATTAAACCTGACTGACCCCTAATTTAAAAAGTGCCGAAAAAATAAGGTGTCTTTCACCACCATTCTCGCATCTGGTAAAGGTGGCAGGCCAAGGGCCATGACGTGGCGGACCCCTCATCAGTTGTCCACCAGACCGGAAAGGCAACATGTTCCAAGCCAAGAAGGCCTGGCAAAACCGACATTCAGGCTTTTTGGCTTGGGATGAGTTTGGGTTAAAGTGTTTCTTCTGCTACCAAACCTGGAAAGACAGAAGGCTGGCTGCTAACTGGCCCTCTGTACGGCGTGCAAGGTCGTCAAACTGGTGACAGGAGAATGGTAGGATTGTGTCCTGGTGGTGCTGGATGGTACTCTGCGACGGTTGGAGGCTGAAGCGGAGGCTGATCCCTGCTCATGACTCTTGAGAGACATGGGCACAGAGAACGCTTGGTGGTTGGCAGGAGGAGGAGGAGGCAGAGACAGAGGGTGTTGACAGTGGTTGGAAGCCCGCATCGTGGAGCCCTTTTTAGCCAAGTTGTTGCCTCCCATTTCTACTCATTCATTCGCTGCCTGATGACTAGACATGTTGGTGGTGGTTAAACACCTAAATTCTTGCCTCTAACTGATCGCGTTTACGCAAAGGAGAGGCGGCATATGACATCGCTGGGTGAATGAGAGGCTTGCTCGAAAAAGGCCAGGCTGAGAGGTCCTGGACTCAGTTCGACAGCGATAAAGCAGGAGCGTGGTTTCCCCTGATTCGTGGGTGGCTGCGGCATTATCTCAGCGGTCTTCTGCGACCTGCCCTCTTGCCTTTTTGAGGGCGGGACCATAAACTGACGCTAACCCTCGTCCTTCCTCCTCGTCAGTGATGAAGCGCTCCGCAAGCAAATTCCTGCTGAAAAGACCCGTGATCCGCAATGTCGTCATCATCATCATCAACACAGGTGAATTGGTCGTCCTGACATTCTGCATTCCAGGAGCTGCGGGCTACAAGGCAAGAGGCACTGCAAGGCGTTGCCCGACCGCCCGGGATTTTTGGCCGATTGACCGGCTTCCTTCTCCTCCCTCTGATGGCATAGGAACTGGGCATCAAGCAGATAAAATCATCCTCTTTGGCCTCTTGGTCTTTGGAAATGCCTTCTGACCCCCAACCGCATTTTTCATCAAAGAGGTCTTTAGAAAATGGATTATCCACAGTGGTGGGTACACGAGTTGACATTTGGTCTGCCTTCGCTTCATGTTGGATGCATGCTGATGATGCTGATGACGACATTTGTGACCGTGACCGGAAGGACGAGGAGGTAAGACTGCTGGATGCAGGTTTCATTAACCACTGAAGAACAGATTGGAGACACTGTTCGTTACTGAGATTCACAGGGCCCTGACCCAGTGATGACAGGCATGACGGTCCTGCAACCGACCATCCGCTGGCATGCGTTTTATCGCCAGCACTGGAAGGAGCACCTTCTCTCGTATCTCTACCTCCATGTCCTACTCCCCTCATTGCTCGCTTACCACCTGCATTTCGCTCCATGTTCAGAAAGATAAAAATTTGAGAAGGTATGGAAGAGTTTCTCTTATTAAAAGACGGCAAATCACAGCTATTCTTAAATCCCTCTAATTTCCTACAGCCAACTAGGATGATAAACTGAAATGTTTCTAGCGAATACCTGTGAAATGCGGTCTGGTGGAAGAACCGTAAGACAAAATCAACAGTGTTCTTCCTTCAGTCCCAGGGATTCACAACTGCCCAGTAGGACTAGGAATTGATAGTTTTCAACTAACTATCATACAAGTGCGCCAAACCGAGATTCAACGAGCGCAATAAAACTGTTCAAAAGTTACACGGATAAGAAAATTCCTTTTTTTGCAGCAATGACAAACGAGAACAGTTGCTAGAAAAATTTTCTTTTCAAAATTGCCCCGTACAACGGGGCTTTTTTGACAAAAATTTAGGGCCCATCATGGGGCAAAAAAGGCAAATTTAAAAATTAAAACGGATAACAAACGGTGATTTTTTAGCACCAATAAAATTACCCCAAACAGTAACTACAAAATTTTCTGTTTTTAAAAATTAAGTACAAGGGGCTCTATGAAAAAAAATTTGGGGCCCGGGCACCAAAGTAAAAAAAACCCCTTTATTTGAAATGTATACGGATAAAAAAAGGGGTGGTTTTTTTCCCAAAGAACTAAAACCTGCAATTACTAAAAAATTTCTGTAGGGGTTAATACCCGGGTACAAGATGGGTCTTTTAACAAAAAATGGCCTTCCCCAAAGTGAAAAAAACCCCTAATTAAATTGTGTACGGATAAAAAAAGGGGGGTTTTTTGCACCTAAAAATTCCCCCTAGGGTTTACTACAAAATTTCTGTATTAAAATTTTAAAAGTAAAAGGGGGCTCTGTGAAAAAAAACGGGGCCGCACCAAAGTAAAACAAAACCCCAATTTAAAAAGAAATACAGTAATAAAAGGGGGTTTTTGCACCTAAAAATCCCCCTGCAATTACTACAAATTTCTGTAGGGTAATATCCGTACAAGATGGGCCTTTAAAAACAAAAATGGCCTGCGCCAAAGGAAACAAAACCAATTAAATTGGGTACGGATAAAAAAAACGTGTTTTTGCACCCTATAAATACCCCGGGGCTTTTGACTAGAAAATTTTCTTATCCTATTGGGTGAGTGAAAAGGGGGATTTTTTGGGGAACAAAGCGGGACTGCCCCAAAGTGAAAAAAACCCAAATTTTTAAATTGTGTACGGTTTAATAAAAGTTGTTTTTTCCACCAAAAAATTTACCCCCGCTGTGCTAGAAAAGGTTCTGAAACCCTTTGTAAAAAACCAAAGTGGGTCTTTGAAAAAAACCCCGGGGAGTTTGCCCCAAACAAAAAGGAAAAAAAAAACAAATTAAATCTTTTTACATAAAAATAAAAGGTGAGTTTTTGCATTTTTTTTTTTTCAAATACACCCTGCAGTTACTAGAAAAGATCTGTACCTTTTTAATATAAGTGAAAGGCGCACAAAATACAACTAATATTTCAGCCAAAAACGGTTAATAAAAACCCTTTTAATTCGGGGTTTCCAAGCAAAAGTCAAAGGGGGGGCCACAATATCCCCCTTCTCCTTTCAAAAAACCTGCATCCCTCCCAAAAGCCTGCCCTGTCTGTTTCCGGGGAATGGGTGAGTTTTGAAACCCAAGAGGGGGGGACATAGGAAACATCAAGACATGGCCAAGGGGCCCACAGTTTGACACCGGAAAAGTTTTCGGCCCAAGGCCCGTGAAAAGCATAAAACGGGAGCTGGGACGGGTAGAATATTCTGGCATGAACCCCAACGGCAAAAAAGCCAGGGAAACAACGGGGGGCGCAGGAGAGACACGGACAAAACCATGGTCCATGACAAGGGGCCCCCCAACTTGCACGTGATAAAATAAAAGGGATTTTAAATTTAAGATTTTGTGCTTAAAAAAAATTCAAATGTATACTTTGGGGGTTTTTGGGGGCAAAAATTCTAACCCCGCGTAAAAAAAAATTTCTCAGTCAGGGAACCATCTGTTTTGGCTCCAAATTTTTTTCTGCTGCGGGAAAAAATATCCCCAAACCCATAAAGCAAACATCTTTAAAAAATATTTTTCGGGGCGTTAAAAAGCAGTTCAAGAATTGATGATAGGGGCAGACCCCTGAGTTTCCCCCAAACCGGCTCAGTCAAAATTTTGGGTGTGACAAAAAAGAAAGATTTTAACAAGCCTATATCCACAAAAGATCTGTGGTTATCTCTCTAAGATGTTTGGAACAACCTCCCTGTCAAGTTTCTTCAAAACTGTTTTCAAGTACGTTAAACAACTGATGGATGCTTTTTTTTAAAGACAAAGGCTGGGCAGCCTAAAAATTTTTATGTGTTTTGATTTTTCTTTGTTTATTAAAAGTTTACATTTTGTTTTTTGGGTAAGGGAAAAAAAATATTTAAAACCACAAAAAAATTTAAAGGGGTTTTTTACGTTTTCACCCTTTTTTTTCTCATCGCCTAAAACTTTCAAAAACTGTATATGTTGAAATCTTTCCCAAAGAAAAATTGTGGCCCGTTTTTTGGGAAAAACAATTTTTAGGAAAAAAAAACCTTTAATTTTAAATTGGTCAATTGGGTTTCCCGTAGTTTTAAAATCTGCATAAGTAAAAAGATTTTTTTATTAAGGGATTAAAATTATGGGAACCCTCTTTAAGGGAAAAAATAAAATTTTTCCCAAAATTAAGTAAATTTTTTTCCAAAGTTAAAATTTTTCCAAATTTTTTTTTCCGAATGGATTAAAATGAAATAATAAATTTCAACCTCCGAGGAAAAATCTATATTATGGGTTTTTAACTCTTTTGTCCTTTTCTGGAAGCCCCCTGATTACTTTGGGAATTTTTTACGAGTGTAAACATCCCTCACCCATAAAAAAAGATTTAAACCCCCCCCCCAGGGGGGTAAGTACATTTAACAAAAGGAAGAGCACATCGTTATCAGTGAATGGTTATATGCTTAATGTCAAAAGACTTGGGAAAAAAAATGAAAGTTTCCCAAAAAATTTTTTTTATAGTTTTTGTAACCAGAGTTTGGGAATAAAAAATAATTTAGTTAGGGCAACACAGATAAAGTTTAAAAATTTAGATTTTTTAAAAAAAAAAAAAAAAAAGGAAAAGTGTAAAGAAAAGAAAAAAGGGCAAAAAAAAAAAAAAAAACAAAAAAAAAAAAAAAATTAAAAAAAAAAATAAATTTGTTTTTTTTATTCACCTTTTTAAACCTTTTTTTATTTAAAAAAAAAAAAAAAAAAAAAGAAAAAAAAAAAAAATTATTTTTGGGTTTTTTAAAAATTTTTCCGAACATGTGCTGAAAATTAACAGCGGGGGTCAATTTCAAACCCGCATATTTTACAATCTTAAATTTTCAATTCAACAAAGAATGAAATGTCCCTTCTTTTTTTTAAAAATAAAGGGGGCGAAAACTGCCTTTAACCATTATCGGCCCAAATTTGCTTTTTTAAAAGAGGGCCCTTGGGAAACCCATGATTTCAAAAAGTGCAAAAAAAAACCCCAACCGTTTACAGTCAACAAAAACCCAAGCACCCCCCTAAAAGCCATGTGAACCCTACACCGAAAGAAATTTTTAGAGCTCCCTTTTTGTATTTTTTTTAAGACTAATTTAAGTTTTAAATTTTAGTTTTTGCTCTTTTGTAAAGGTAGTGGGTTTAAATTTAATTTTTATGGAGTTGGGTATTTTCATGAAAATTTACTTTTAAAAAAATTTTGATTTAAAAAATAAAGCATTGTTTGTTTTTCACAAACAAGGTTAAAAACCAGTCTGGGTTATCTGGCCCGGGGAGCAACCCCCTTTAAAAAAAACAGGTTCACCCTTTTAGCTCATTCAAAAAAATTCCTGCAAATTTAGAAGACAAAAAATTTAGGGGGGCCTTTTTGTATTTAAAAAACTGGGCTTTGGGAGTTTAAAACCTGTCCCCTTTTTTGTACATGGCAACCCAATTTTGAGCCCCCCAGCTTTTCCCTTTCTTCCAAAACCATTAATAAAAAAAGTCTGATTGTTTTGCTGTGGGAAATTTTTGAACCCCGTCTTACTGTTTGCCCGTTTTCAACATAAAGGCCCTTTTAAAAATTATGAGGGGTATCCTTCCCAGTTTGAACAGACGGGTATGGGAAAGCAATTTCCTATGATGAACAATTTTCCCCCTTGGGTTTCAAAAGGGCAACATAGGAAAGCTTTTCACCCAAATTTCCCATTAGGCCATTATATTTCCATAATTTATAGCAGTCTTTAAGGGATTTCCATGGTGTATTGGGGGTTTTTCAAAGGGAGGCTGGGAATATGGGATTTTGTTATGCTGTTACCACAGCACCACTTGGGAAGCACGTACTTTTAACGCACAATGGCCCGAGGCAGCTTTCTGCCTCTTATACATCTCTATTTCTCGGTGCATAAGCCCATGAAAAAAGTGACAGGTCAGAGAACGACAACAATAATTTTAAACAGCACTCAATGAGTATTGCACCTGATCAATGATTTGACAATATTTGTGTGGCATACTTTGGCGGCATTACGCGTAGAATTGCACCATGCAAATACGTAGTGTAGACATACCTTTAGTAGTTATCTTTATCAGAGGCCCAGACATATTTTTTTTTTAAAAAAGAGCCCTGGTCCCACACTCACCCTAACCTAAAACCTGCCAGCAAATAGTCAGCCAGCATTGCACAACAACCCTATTATCAATTTGCACATGTAGAGCCTATTTAATTTATGTACAACAATTAAATCTGAACAGGCCCCGCTGAATTTTCTGCATACTACAACGACCTTCCAACTATAAAATATGGATCTCACCTTGTGTGGGAAAGGAGATATATAAAAATAATAATAATAATAATAATAATAATAATAATAATAAGATGATGATGATGGTGGTGATGATAAATAATAATAATAATAATAATAATCATCATCATCATCATCTTTATTTATATAGCGCCAACATATTCCGCAGCACTTTACAATTTAAGAGGCAGAGGAAGGGGAGAGGCATCCCGGGTGAAACAGTTGTAGTTAAAGAGCACTGCTCCAACTCCCAGCCAGCAGACCTCACCAGCTGTATGCCTTCCTCACTCTCCTGCTGGCACAGTAAGAGGAGACTTCATTACAGTCAAAGAGCACACTTTATATGTTATGATATAAATACAGTGTGTGCCTGCAATTTATATACCTTAGGTACATGAGACTGGCTGGTGTTGCAGATATGCTGGGCCTTGTTGTTCTACAGCAGCTCCTGTAAAACTACAAGATTCCGGATACAAAACTAGTGTAGCATTCTGGTACTTGTAGTGCCACACCAGCCAATCTCATGTACCATAAGGTATACACACCACAGGCACACACTATCTATACAGTTGAAACCAGAAGTTTACATACACTTAAAAAGACACATATATATGTTTTTCTCACTATCTGTCATGAAATCAGAATAAACATTACTTGTTTTAGGTCAATTAGGATTACCATTGTTTGTATTTGCCAAATGCCTGAATAATGAGAGAGAAAATTTTTTAAGGCATTTTTATTACTTTCTACAAAGTCAAAAGTTTACATACATTTCATTAGTGTTTGGTAGCATTGCCCTTAAACTGTATGACTTTGGTCAAACATTTTGAATATCCTTCCACAAGCTTCTCACAATAGTTGGTAGGAATTTTGGCCCATTCCTCCTGACAGAACTGATGTAACTGAGCCAGGTTTGAAGGTCGCCTTGCTCGCACCTGCCTTTTCAGCTTTGCCCATAAATTTTCAATAGGATTGAGATCAGGGCTGTGAGATGGCAACTCCAGAAGAATGACTTGGTTATCCTTAAGCCACTTTGTAACTAGTTTGGCAGTAAATTATGTCCCATTTTTCTGTGATTTTTCTGTAAATTATTAGTGTAGGGACTCGAAAGAAATGAGGAGCCTTGACGGGGCTTGTGAGCTTGCCTATAGTGGCCACTGTATCAACTGATACCTCATATTTGATATTTTTCCAGTATGTAATTTTTCTGCCCAAAAGTACTCGGGGCAGAGTGTGTCTGTATTTTGTGTTCGATAAGTAAAAAGTGCTGGGCAGCCTGCTCAAACAAATAGTAGTGGCGTAATAGGCTGTAAACCAGCATGGTGCACCACACATAACTGCATTAATAGAACCGCTTTTTATGGACTTATCTATATGCAATTATAATACCAGCAACCACCAGGCATGTGAGTGGTTGTCCTATGGCTATTTTTGCATTTGTGCAATCTCCCCATGTATTATGCTCTGCATACTGGTTTGAACAGGTATCAATTAAATTTGCAGGTTTTTTTTATCATCTAATTGTCCCCCTAGTGGAGGAGTGTGTGAGCTACTGCTCAGCAATTACCTGCACCTATTTTTATTTCCCAAGTAGAACAGGGGCTTGCTGTTGCCTTCTACTGGGTTCAGTCTTTAGTCAGCCATTGAGCTGTAAGTATGGCCTTTTTTGTGTTTTGAGTAAATAATGTCCCATTTTTCTGTGAATTTTCCAGTTTGGCAGTATGCTTTAGTTTATGTGTCACATTTGGAAGACCCATTTCCACCCAAACTTTATCTTCCTGGCTTGCTTCAGAATTGCTTCATAAGCTTCTTTCCTCATGATGCCATCTATTTTGTGAAGTGCAGCAGTCCCTCCTGCAGCAAAACAACCCCACAACATGATGCTGGCACCCCTGTGTGTTACAGTTGGGATGGTGTTCTTAGGCTTCCAAGCTTCTCTCTTTTTCCTCCAAACGTAACCATGGTCATTATGGCCAAACAGTTCAATTTTAGTTTCGTCAGGCCACAGGACAGCTCTCCAAAAATGTTGGTCTTTGTACCGGTGTGCATTTGCAAACATTAATCTGGCTTTTAAATGTTTCTTTTGGATTAATGGTTTCTTCCTGGCAGAGTGGCCTTTCAGCCCATGTTGATACAGTACTTGTTTCACTGTGGATAATGACACAATCTTACCAGCTTCCGCCTGCTTCTTAACAAGGTCTTTTGCTGTTGTTCTTGGGTTCATATGCACATGTCAGACCAAAGCATGTCCATCTCTGAGACACAGAACCCGTTTCCTTCCTGGGCAATATGATGGCTAGATATTCCCATCCTGTTTGTACTTATGTATAATTGTTTGTACAGATAAACGAGGCACCTTCAGGAAATTGCACCCAAGGATGATCCAGACGTGTGCATGTCCACAATTCCCTTCCTGATATCTTGGCTAATCTATATAGACTTTCCCATGAAGCAGTGTGTTTCTGGTGTACTTTAAAATACATCCACAGGTGTCTCTAATTAACTCAGATGTTGCCAATAAACTACCAAAGACATGACCTCATCATATGGTCTGTCCCAAATTGTTTAAAGGCATAGTAATCCTAGTGTATGTAAACTTTTGACTTTACAGAAAGTGATAAAAAATGCCTTAAAATTTATCTCTCTCATTATTCTGGCATTTGGCAAATATGAATAATTTTGGTAATCCTAATTGACCTAAGATGGATAAGGTTTATTCTGACTTCATGTCAGATAGTGAGAAAAACATGCCTTTGTGTCTTTTTATATAGTGTATATAAACTTCTGGTTTCAACTGTGTATATATACACAGTTGTATGCAAGAAGAAGGGTGAAAAACCCTTTAATACATGTCGCCCTTAATGTGAGGGCCTATATACCTACATTCTGAAGGTACTTACTGAGTGCTCTGTATAGCTACCTAATGGGTACATACCTATCTACCTGCTTATTTATCTAAAGGGGCTTACATATCTGTGAACCGAAGTTAGACTTTACCTACTCAATAAGAAGTGTCTGCTACTTACCTGACTTACTAATTTTGAGGGTCTAATATACCTAAAAGGAGCATCTACCTATCTGCCTGCTTAATTTGGGGGCTTCCTACTAAATTGGGTGTGTACTTACCTACAGGTGGCACAAATGGGGGCCCTGCATTCGGCTGGGGGCATTATTACCATTTGGGGTGCTAAAATTGGGAACTACAGGCAGTCCCCGTGTTACGTACGAGATAAGGACTGTAGATTTGTTCTTAAGTTGAGATTGTATGCAAGTCGGAACAGGTACAAGTACAGAGGACAGTTTTTACATTTATTTTGCTGTCTGTGTCCTTGTTTAGAAGATTTCACCGAACTTTCTGTATGCCATGTACTGCTGTGGCATACTGGCACTTGGATATCATGGGGCGTGACTCAGTGTGTGATGTCAGTATGATGAATCATGCCCCGTAAGTCTCCGTTTGTAACTAGGGGATGGATGTAAGTCGGAACGTTGCAAGTTGGGGAATGCTTGTAAATGCCTTAGGGAGTTTGTACAGAGGTGGGAATTGGTAGGGAGGTGCTGAGAAAGTGAGTAGTCTAAGATGTTTGTGTGGTAAATTCTGCTGGGAATCGTGGCCGGGAGAAGGTGTTGTGGCATTCTGGGCCGGATGGAGAAAAAAAGGAAAAAAAAAAGGACTGCAGAGCCTGTGTACACTCCTATCTACCACTATATCGTAACAGTGTGGAGGTAATATGCAGTCTGCAGAGCCTGTGTACACTGTATGGATATAATATACAGTCTGCAGAGCCTGTGCAATGTTGGTCAAAGTTTAATGGTTTATATTCAGTAACAGTACTTTGGTTTTATATAGTCTATTTATACTGGTGATATGTAGCAGTATTTTTTAGTATTTGCATATTAATTTTATTTGGCAATATTGGTCTTGATTGGTATTGTGATTTGGTCCATAACAGTACGGTGGCATTAGTCACTTTATAGTGGTGAAATACGATATGTGGCGGTGTTATTGGTCTTCGCATATTGATTTGATGAGTAACAGTATGATGTTATTAATTACTATAGGGTAGTGGAATGTTGTAGTATTATTTGGCCTTTGTATATTTTTGTTTTTAGGTAATATTGGTCTTGGTATACTGGTTTGGTCAGTGATATTATGATTACAAAATTGGAAAATTTGGACGACAGCATCATAATGGATAAAAGCAGGAACTTGTTTATCCCATAGAGAGTACAAAAAAAGTGCACTTTTGGCTTCAGAAAAGGTGAAAATTTCTTACCAGATGCATTCTATGTTTAACCACTTGTTGACATTTGGCATACAGATGTGTCATAATCTTGGTAAGGGTATGAAGCGGGCTCACTTGCTTAGTCCATTCCATATGTTCACCTCACAAAGAATTGTTATGGAGGGCGATGGGGAGCAGGGGGAATGGGGAAGACGCTTTGGCTGTATAACTTGATAACTTGTTTTTCTTTGTCCCCATTTAAAAAGAACTTTCTTTCTTTTAGACAATCCTTGAAGTAGAAATAATTTTCCAAGGGACATTACACCACAATCATCCGTCACACCAAGTAGGGAACCTGCTATTAAAAATCAGTGGTCCAAAGCCATGGTCTGGGAGTATGGGAGTCCAAGCTGAAGTTTTGCACCAGGGCCCACAAGCCTTAAGCTATGCCCCTGATATCAGTCTATACAATTGGGTCCTGTTTGTTCATATTTCCGGTATGGTAAGATTGACATACGATTGATAGATCTTTTATGTAGGTGAGAATAGGAAAATATTTCCAGGGAGTTTTTTCATGGAAGTAGATTGCTACTTTATGCTAGTCACCCCAATTTCACAATGAATCAATCAATTACATTTTTTTACATTGGTCTTGTTCCTCAACATATAGTAGCTCTCACAGCATATTAACTTGGGTAAGGTGACAGCAAATTATCAACAGAAGAAAAAGATGAGTTACATTTTGATCTCAGTATTTTTAATATCAGGAAAGATTGAAAAAGACTTTCTATTCATCTATAAGGTTTGTTCTACATTATTGAAAACTGACTTTTGTCAGCAATGGTTGGCTTCAGAAGAGGTGGAAATTTGTTATCGGATGCACTCTATGTTTAACCACTTGTCGACATTTGGCATACAGGTGTGTCATAATTTTGGTAAGAGTATGAAGTGGGCTCACACACTGAGTCCATTCCATATGTGACTGATTATTACAACTGACACTCGCCACTAATAGCAGAGATCAGAGTCAGCTCCAATTCCTGCTGATTAAACATTTAGATATCACGGTGAATGCGGCTATGACATCTAAATGATCACTGTTTATACTTCTGATTGCCCCTCACAACCAGATCGTGGCAGCTGGCAGCTTAATGAAGGCTGGTTGGCAAGGTAAGCACTTCTATTACTTCCTGCCACATCTTACATTTTCTATATTATTCAGACGGGTGTACAAGGTATTGTGCTTGTGGTCAAAGCTCGAGGGGGACTGCATATAAAAGTAAAAAAGTTTACAAATAAAGGAATAAAAAATATAAAAAGTTACACACTATTGGTATTGCTGCACCTGTAAAAGTATGATCTATTAAAATATAACATACTTTTTGTAGTACACAGAACACCACAGAAGAAAAAAATTCCAAACACCAAAACTGCAGCTTTTTTGATCGTTACACAAAAATGTTTTTTAATTCAAAGTGATCAAAATGTTACATGTATGCCATAATAGTAGTAATAAAAAAAATGCATCCTCACTTAGGCCAAAAGAGTTATTGGTCGCAGAAAATGGCACTGCAGCACAAAGCTAAGAGATAGAGAATGTTTTTATTTTTTTTTAAAGTACTATAACTCTATCTATTTGGAATCACCTGAATAATATTAACCTGCACAATACAGATAATTTATATCAAAGAGTAAATACCATAAAAACAAAACCCCCTCAAATATGGCACAAGCATGTTTTTTTCACATTTCACCTGTCATGATTGTGCCTGAAATATCCCCGGCTTTTGGCTCTGGTCGTATCGGCCACGGCCGGTACAACGTAAACCATGGTTTTTTACCTAATACTGCGTTTCATATTACTGTGTGAACTGGGTTTATCTGTTCTGGGTGCTGATTGATTCCTGGCCACCACCCTTGGCCTGGAATCTTCCAGCACACTCTTAGTTAACTGTCTTCCTTTTGAGTGACAGCTTTCTTCTCCAATCTGGTCTTTTGTTCCTCCTGCCTATTGCCTCAGTTCAACCTTTCTTCTGTTCCTATATAACATCTCTGCTTTATTCCTGTCTTGCCTGCTATATTGGTTCATTGCCCTATAGTTCGCCTACACTTTTCTACTTTCTCTCTGTGTTACTCTGACTTTTGATTTGTTCCGTCTAGATGAGTTGACAACCCAATTCCAGGGCATGGTGGGACTTTTAAATCAAATCTCGCAGCATCTGGACGCCATAACGACCCCAGCATCCCATCTGTGTCCGTATACCTGCACCTGTTTTTATGAGCCCTAGCGTCCGTTATAAATCTAAGATGCTTCTACCGGATCGCTTTGATGGAAATTCTGACAGGTTCCTAACCTTCAGAGAATTCTGTCACCTGTTGTTTCGCTTCAACTACTTTCCTACAGAAAAAGTAGCGGTTGTGGTGTCTCTCCTCCAGGGGCCACCTCAGGATTGGGCGCTAGCTATGCCCCCTGATGCCCCGGAGTGGAGTTCAATTGGCATGTTTTTTCAGGCTTTAGGCCATGTCTATGACAATCCCAACCATGTGGCATGGGCAGAAACTGACCTGCTATCTATTCAGTAGGACCGCCGCTCGGCCGAATTCTATTGTTCTGAATTATGCCAATGGTGTACTATGACCGGTTGGTCGGAACTACCCCTTAATACCCTTTTCAGACAAGGGCACACTGATGCGGTAAAGGATGCTATGGTCAGCCATCCAACCCTGGAGACATCAAATGACTTTATGACTCTAGCCGTGACTATAGACAGAAGACTAAGGGAGAGACGCAGGGAAAAACACTGGGGTGTCGTCTGATCATCTCTAATCTGATTTTTCTGTTAAAGCTCCTGTTACCTTCTCTTAAAATTCTCCTCTTCTATTCTCATCACCGTCTCCTGAAAAAGAACCAATGGTGTTGGGTTTTACATCTGCTGCCACCAGGAGGAAACATCGGTTAGAATGCCTTGTGTCTTTATTGCTCCGTCTGAGCTGTCTCCCTTTTGATGTGACGAGGATTCCCATCTCATGTACTCCGCCGCTACAGGTTGTAAAACTGAAATAGAATCCGCCGTTAATCGACTGTGCACAGTCTGGGTTAAGAGTCATAAGACTCTTAAAAAAGCCCAAATGAGAATCTAAAAAACCTAGTGGTAAACACCAACCCAGACGCAAATATCTCCGCCTTCGGGTCCAAACAGTGAAAAATGCTCCCAAACCTGTAAGGGAAAAATTTCGACATACCCACTCTGCTAAAACTAGAGGCTCTGTTAAGGGTCTGGTGGCCCATCCTAAAGAGGGGGGTACTGTCATGATTGTGCCTGAAACACCCCCGGTTTTTGGCTCTGGTCGCCGGCCATGGCCAGTACGGCGTAAACCATGATTTTTGACCTAATAGTGTGTTTCATATTACTGTGTGAACTGGGTTTATCTGTTCTGGGGGCTGATTGATTCCTGGCCAACGCCAGTGGCCAGGAATCTTCCAGCACACTCTTAGTTAACTTTCTTCCTTTTTGAGTGCCAACTTTCTTCTCCTATCTGGTCTTTTGTTCCTTCTGCCTATTGCCTTAGTTCTACCTATAAGATCTCTGCTTTTTTCCTGCCTTACCTGCTACATTGGTTCATTGCCCTATAGTTCTCCTGCACTTTTCTTGTTTCTCTCTGAGTTACTCTGACCTTTGGCTTGGACTCCTGTTAACCATTTGTCTCAGGTTTCTGTACCTCACTGCCCGTTCCGTTACCGTTTTGGCCTGCCCAACTACGTTTTCGTGTTCTATTTTTATTTGTCCCTGTCTGTGTTGCACTTTGCGCAGTGCGGTTATTAGTCTTCTGGTTGAGGCCGGCCTATTAACAAGTCGGGTTCCGCAAAAGGCATCACCTTACTTAGAATTTTTTTTTCAGTTTACTGGTAAATTATATTGTACAGTAAATGGCACACATCTTAAATAACAAGCAGTCATGTATCTATGTGAACGGAAAAATAAAAAGGTTACGGCTTTTGGAAGGCAGGGAGGAAAAGATTAAGTGCCAAAAAATTCTGACCACATGGCGGTAAGGGTCAACACAAAGTGAATTGGGCACTAGGGAAAATGTAACCCCTTAATGACAGAGCTATTTTTGGATTTGGGGTTTTTGTCTTTTCCTCCCTGGCTTTCAAGAGAAATAAGTTTTTTTTTTTTTTGCCTACATGGACTTATGAGGGCTTGATTTTTTGTGGGGTAAGATGTACTTTTTAGTGGTAATGTAACATAATGTATCCCGTATGCTGAACTCCGTAGAAGAAAAAAATTCCAAGCGCCAAAATTGCGTATTTTTGGTCATTTCACGTCCCCTAAAAATGAAATGAAATTGCTCAAAAAAGTTGCATGTATTCCAAAAGAGTACCAATAAAAAGTACACTTTAACCTGTAAAAAAATATGCAGCCTCACTCGGCATAAAATTACATAAAAAAAACCACAAACATGACGCAAGTAAGTTTTTTTTTTTTACCTTTCTCACCATTTTTTGCGGTTTCCCAATGTATTCTATGGTATGGTAAATTATACCATAAGAAAGTAAACCTTGTCCCACAAAATAAAAGTCCTCATATGCCTATGTAGATGGAAAAATAAAAGTTATGGTATTTGGAAGGCAAGGAGGAAAACGCTAACTTTTCAGCCCCAAAAAAATGCTAGGACCTTAAGGGTTTATAATTTTTTTTTTCAATTTTTTTAGAGTAACAATTGGTCCTCCTGGGGATTGGAACATGTGACTGTGTCGGGGGTCGTTTGCCAACACTGGGGGTCACCCGTTTGTCCCGGTACTCCAAATCACGATCAGGGGAACACGTATCGGCCGATAGAAACTGAGTCAGACACAGAGTTCTGGTTCAAATCTCATTCATGTTCCAAGTAATTCTAACAATACAATGCATTACACACATATTTATATGATCTGTAATCAAGCAAGCGCAGGCGCGGTAGGGGCGAGAGGAACGGACGTATGTCCATATTTAGGCAGCTTCTGAGTAAAAAGTCTCTGGGATTGCATCAGCCGAAACTCAGTTGATTCTCCAGTAAAACGAAACTTAAGGAAGGGAAATGATAACCAGATGTTACATCCTGGGGAAACTGATAACAAGATGTTACATCCTGGACCGCAACCATCTTAAATGCTTCATATTGTGCTGTATCATTCTCGACAAAATGGATTCCACTTCTATCTGAGATGTCTTTTTAAGGAGAAAAGCTTGGGATTTCATAATTAATATGCTTTGCAGTATTAGTTTAAACCTCTTAACCCTCACAATCCCCCCTAAAGACCAAGATTTTCTCCTCTGTCCCTGTCAGCTGCACTGGGTCTAGGGTAGTCCTGTACCTTTGGAAACTGCTCACACTGGGGGAGAGGGGTGTTGGGATTTCTTCAGAAAGCTCGTGAGGAAACCCCCCTAGTGGGTGAATTCAACACGCAACTTCCAGTGACCTACCTAACAGTGTGAGGTTTTCCCCTTGATCTGTCCCTTTAAATCAGAGAGTTGACTCTTGGTTCATACTTATGGGGGTCTTGGTGGGAGGGGTGTCA
>JAODAL010035454.1:0-42930 GCA_025379985.1 Phyllomedusa bahiana | reverse complement strand
GTTCCCCCACAGATGTGGAAGATGGGCTGGGGGCCCCGGGCTTGGGGGGTAGGGACAAGTGGCCCTGCAGGCATCTTACCCCCTCTCCAGCTGGTGTGCTTCCTGGCCTCCGGTGCCCGATTGTTGGCATACTCATCTGCGAGGTTTGCTGTGGCGGTGGCCCCCTCTGGCTTCCGGTCATGAAGATGCTGCTGGAGGTCCTCTGGGCAGTTCCACAAAAACTGCTCCGTGGCGATGAGCTCCTTCAGCTGCTGGACGGTGGTGATCTTTAGCCCCGAGGTCCACTGGTCGACTGCTCTCTGGAGGGCCCGCATGTGGTCGGCCCAGCTGGCTGTAGGACCCCGCTGCAAACTCCGGAGCTTCTTCTGTAACATCTCAGGAGTGAGATTGTACTTGCCGGATCAGTGCCTGCTTGATTCCCTCGTAGGTCAGGGTGCTCTCGCTGGGCAGGTCCCCGAAGATCTCTAGAGCTTTACCTCTGAGACGTGGAGTCAGAAACCGGACCCACTGGTCTTCAGGCACATGATGCTGGCGGCAAATCTTTTCAAATGCCAGCAGGAAGGTGTTCAGGTCTCCACCATTATCCATCATGGGAAAGTCCTCCGCCCTCAACTTTGAGACCTGGGTCTCAGAAGGCTCTTGACTGGCCGGGGTGGATTTGGCCTTTTCCAGCTGTAGCACCTGTAATTGGTGGTCACGGTCATGCTGACGATCCTCCATCCGCTCCCAACGTTCTGCAGCTGCTAGGAGAGCCTTGTAGGTGTCAAGGTCTCCAGCCTCAAGCTTAGCCAGGGCAGCTTGCAGGAGAATAGCCGATTGTGAGCTGCCCACTGCGCCACTGACCACCTGCGACTGGCTCCTTGAGGAGCCCGAGCTGGACTCCCCCTCGCCTTCATAGTCCATAGCCTGGTCTGGGCCGAGCTCCTCCTGGCTCACTTCACCGACTGTTTCCTCTGGGCCTACAGCTTTGCCCTTGCTACGACCCGCCATCCTTGCAACCCTTGGTCACTTGACACAAAAACCGCAACCTGAATGCACCCAAAACCTTGTATTTGCACTCTGACTGGTCTAGTGCTGAGTTAGTCTTAAGACCCCAGCAGCAAAACCCACTGCTGGTAGTCCTTAGTGTCTGTGAGTACGGGACACGCACTCACACACACTATTGTCTTGATCCCACCGCTCTGCCACCAATATGTGACGAAAACAGCCTAGTCCGCCGGCCCGCTTGAGGGACGACGGCCTGACTTGGGGTATATCTCGACGTTGCACAGCCCTCTCGGGGTGCGCAAGGTCAGCCAGATACTGTTCCACTGTTAACCCTTGCCCACACCGGCACAGGGAGACAACAATGCTGCCACCAGTTCTCTCGTTTAGTTATAAGACCGGTCCGTTACCGACTTATAGCAGGGTCAGGAACCAACCCTTGGGTAGCTATATATTATAGACCGAGAAATAGGCCTGTGAGGCCGTTGATCAAGACAGACTAACTCAGATTAAAGTTTATAGATTTAATTAGCCTTGAAGGGCACACTAGACAGGTAATATGTACAAGATGGATAATAATATACAGGTAAGAGAGAGGTGCAAATACAATTATGGATTACAGACAAAAGGCAGTTAAAATAGTCAAGTTACCGTTGTTGCTTGGTGCTCGGCCGCATGGGGGGCATATGTGGCCTGGCTGCTGCGTGTGGATGTCCTGGAACTGCTCTCTGGTGCCCTCCTCCTGGATCAACACAGAGCCAAACCTGGCTCCTGCTTATATCTTTGAGGGGCAGCCCACTTGGCAGCCCCCTACACACCCCTGGGACGGTCTATGAACTCCTCCCACTCAGGTCATGCAGTTTCTGATACAAACCCAAAAATGGACTATAACTCGGCAGGGCATTGGCACAGAACCGAGCTGGTGGTACCATCAGAACCAGCTGGAGCTACCCGACGCCTGATATGAGGCACGCCTATCTTATGGACCCCGTAGGTCCGATTCTGGGTATCTCAGTCCCCATGCGTCCGGGAAGCCTGGAAATGGGGTGTGTACGTGCTGGGAGTTCCTTATTATGCGATATGAACTCGCCATGCACCGGTTATGAGCTGGTCGCCTATAAATCGATATGAAATATCGGAGACGACCCGACTGGATTGGATTGATTGCAGTCTTTGAAGCTGGAGTGCTGGAGCTAGCATTTGTTCCGTGCTAATTAAGGGAAAGGAGAGTTCTTTTGAGGAATCCAGATGTCCTGCTGTGCCAACATCCTATCGAAAGCATTTACAATGGGCTTGATTACTGTTTAAATTGCTTTCCTGGGGGTCTGGGGGTTCTCTGTGAGATCTGACTAGATGAGGTTGGAGAGAGGTCTGTCATTTTGAGTCAATTTTCTTCCTCACAGACACATATTGCAAAATGACTTGTTTTTGCAAGATCTTTAACATAGCTATCAATCCCTTTATTGAGACAACCCATTTAATACAATTAAAAAAGAGAAAAAAGACATGGTGGGATTCCATCCGATTTTAAATATGTGTTTTTTAGAATTAAAGTACAAAAAACTTGCATGTACAAAATAGCTGTTAAAAAAATTCCTCTGAATTGTACAAGGGAGGTACAGGAAAACTTGACCAGATGTAGGTTATTCAGAGGACATGGAGTATGGAGCACGGAAGAGAAACAAAGTACAGAGACTATTTCCTCCAGCACGTTGAGTAAAATGAGAAAAAGAATGCCAAGATAAAGGGCACCTGGGTGTAACAGGAAGGTAAACCACCAGTATTTCCAAGTGAAGCTCAATTGGTCCACACTCATACGGAGGGGCAAGGGCTACCCAGTATTGACTGTGTACTGAGGAAGGCTGGAGTCTCATACTTCCGCTTCCGCACTCTGCTTCAGCACGACAGTTTTCGTTGCTGCGTCATCAGGGCATTTTAACCTGCGTGTTAATAGATGACGGACGCCAGCCATGGTCTCTCACCGCACCCACTGTAACTCCGGCCCTGGGTCATGCTGGGGCCAGGCAGGTATAGTCAATGTCAGTCAACTAAAAGGTGTTGAAAGACTCCTTTTTCGGCACTTTTTAAATGTGGGTCATGCAGGTTTGGGGCTCATGCTGTGACAGGACAGGTATAGTCATGTCCAGTAAAACTAAAATGGTGGTTGAAAGACTCCTTTTTTCCGGCACTTTTTAAATCTTGGGGTTATGCAGGTTTGGGGCTCATGCTGTGGCCCAGGACAGGTATAGTCAGTGTCCAGTGAAACTAAAATGGTGGTTGAAAGACTCCTTTTTCCGGCACTTTTTAAATCTAGGTGTTATGCAGGTTTGGGGCTCATGCTGTGGCCCAAGACAGGTATATCAATGTCCAGTGAAACTAAAATGGTGGTTGAAAGACTCCTTTTCCGGCATTTTAATCTGGCGTCATGCAGTTTGGGCCATGCTTGCCAGGACGTTATAATGTCCAGTAAAGTAAATGGTGGGAAAGACTCCTTTTTCTGGCACTTTTAATGTGGCGTCATGCGTGGGGCTCATGCTGTGGCCCAGGACAGGTATAGTCAATGTCCAGTGAAACTAAAATGATGGGAGAAAGACTCCTTTTTCCGGCACTTTTAAATCTGGGGGTCATGCAGGTTTGGGGCTCATGCTGCGTTCCAGGAAAGGGATATACAAGTTCCAGTTCAAGTAAGATGATGGTTAAAAGCATACTGCCTTCTGGCACTTTATAATTTGTGGGTGATGCAGGTATCCCAGTGGTACAAGACAGGGATAGTGAATGGTGTGTGATTTTTTTTCTGTGGCTTTTATAACCTGTGTGTGTTGCCTAAGATGTAGCACGTATCCATTTGACTGTTGTGGATGTTAATTCCAGCTTTTCCAGCCCTGATTGGGTGTAAGAATGAAGGTGTTGTTGCTCTCCCATAGACTTTAATGGTCATCGCTCATAATCGACTGCTCACTATCGAAAAACCTTATCGATGGTGGCCGACTATCGACTATCGCCCGATGTCGATAGCCAACGTAATCGCTCAACACTACTCACCATCTTTCACTTGCTTGCTCTATCCCCAACATAGCTTTTTGAAAACTGCATTCTTATGGCTTGCTTTGAAAAAAGGCTTTTTTCTTGCCACTCTTACATACAGTTAAAACCAGAAGTTCAAATACACTATCTAAAAAGACACATACGCATGTTTTTCTCACTATCTGACACGAAACCTGTTTTAGGTCAATTAGGAACCAAAATTATTTATATTTGCCAAATGCAGGAATAATGAGAGAGAATTTTTAAGGCATTTTTACTACTTTCTGCAAAGTCAAAAGTTTACATACACTAGGATTACCATGTCTTTAAACAATTTTGGACAGCCCATATGATGTCATGTCTTTGGAAGCTTCCGATAGGTTTATTGCCAACATTTGAGTTAATTAGAGACAAGCCTGTGGATGTATTTTATTTCACACCACAAACACAGGTCTTCTGTGTGTAACATCATGGCAAAGTCTAAAGAAATCAGCCAAGATATCAGAAAGAGAATTTTGGACTTGCACAAGTTTGGATCATCCTTGGGTGCAATTTCCATATACCTGAAGGGGCCTCGATCATCTGTACAAACAATTATATCCAAGTGCAAACACAATGGGAATGTCCAGCCGACTACTGTATCAACATGGGCTGAAAGGCCACTCTTTCAGAAAGAAGCCATTACTCCAAAAGAAACATATGAAAGCCAGATTAATGTTTGCAAATGCACACAGTAACAAAGATCTATATTTTTGAAGGCATTTCCTGTGGCCTGACAAAACTAAAATTTAACTGTTTGGCCATAATGACCAACTTGGAAGCCTAAGAACGCCATCCCAACTGTGAAACATAGGGGTGTCAGCATAATGTTGTGGGGTTGTTTTGCTGCAGGAGGGACTGGTGCACTTCACATAATAGATGGCATCATAAAGAAAGAAGATTATGTGGCAATACTGAAAGAACATTTCAAGATATCAGCCAAGAAGTTAAAGTTTGGACGGAAATGGGTCCTCTAAATGGACAATGACCTGAAGCATACTGACAAACTAGTTACAAAGTGGCTTAAGGATAATCAAGTCAATGTTTTGGAGTGGCCATCAAAAAGCCCTGATCTCGATCCTATTGAAAATGTATACGCAAAGCTGAAAAGGAGGGTGCGAACAAGGCAGCCTACAAACATGGTTCAGTTACACCAGTTATGTCAGGAGGAATGGGCCAAAATTCCTACCAACTATTGTGAGAAGCATTTGGAAGTATATCCAAAAATTTTCATATAAGTCATACAGTATAAGGGCAATGCTACCAAATACTAATGAAATGTATGTAAACTTTTGACTTTGCAGAATGTAATACAAATGCCTCAAATAATTCTCTCTTTCTCATTATTCTGGAATTTGGCAAATATAAATAATGTTAGTAATCCTAACTGACCTAACACAGGTAAGGTTTATTCTGATTTCATGTCAGACAGTGAGAAATACATGCATATGTTTCTTTTAATACAGTGTATTCAAACTTCTGATTTCAACTATAAGGACCAGATGTGTGCAGTACTCAACTATTAGTTGTCCTTTAGATTTGTGGAGTACTCAACTATTAGTTGTCCTGTGGATTTTCTCCTACATGAGCTTTGGTTCTCTGCAGCTTCTCCGGAGTGACCATGGGCTTCTTGTCTGCTTCTCTAAATAGTGCTCTCCTTGTCTGAGCTGTCAGTTTTAGATTGAGAGCCATGTCTTTGTAGTTTAGCAGTTGTGCCATACTCCTTTCATTTATAGATGATGGATGAAAACATATTCCATGTATTTTTCAAAGTATAACCCTGCAATACACTTTTCCTCAACATTATCCTTGAGCTGTCTGGTGTGTTCCCTTGTTTTCATGATGCTTGTTGTTCACTAATGTTCTCTAACAAACCTTCACAAAACAGCTATAGTAATACTGGGAATAAATTACATAATAAATACATAATAGATTACATACAAAAGTACTCAATCTACTCGTTTGGCTGTGGTGAGTGCAGATTTAAATGTATGCAGTGATTGTTTGTATAAGGCAAAGTCATTAGTGGAGTGAGATTTCTTCCAGCGGCGTTCGGCAGCTCTTGAAGCTCGCCTCAGTTGTTTAGTGGAGTCTGTGTGACAGGGTTGTCTGTTGACTATGCTGTTTCTGTTGTGTGTTAGAGGAGAGACTGAGTCAAGGGTGGTGATTAGTGGGAGCGATTACGTTGGCCATCGACATCGGTCGATGGTCGATAGTCGACCATCATCGACAAGATATTCGATGGTCGATGATAGATTATGATCGATGACCATTAAAGTCTATGGGAGAGCAACAACACCTTCATTCTTACACCCAAACAGGGCTGGAGAAGCTGGAATTAACATCCACAACAGTCAAATGGATACGTGCTACATCTTAGGCAACACACTTAGGTTATAAAAGCCACAGAAAAAAAATCACACACCATTCACTATCCCTGTCTTGTACCACAGCATGAGCCTTAAACCTGCATGACCCACAAATTAAAAAGTGCCAGAAGGCAGTATGATTTGAACCATCATTTTACTTGAACTGGACATTGAATATCCCTGTCCTGGGCCACAGCATGAGCCCCAAACCTGCATGACCCCAGATTAAAAAGTGCCGGAAAAAGGAGTCTTTCAACCACCATTTTTGTTTCACTGGACATTGACTATACCTGTTCTGTACCACAGTATGACCATTAAACCTGTCTGACCCACAGATTAAAAAGTGCCTGAAAAAGGAGTCTTTGAACCACCATTTTTAGTTTCACTGGACATTGACCTAACCTGTCCTGGGCCACAGCATGAGCCCCAAACCTGCATGACCCCAGATTTAATTGTGTGGTTAAAAGGAGTCTTTCAATCACCATTTTAGTTTCACTGGACACTGACTATACCTGTCCTGGGCCACAGCATGAGCCCCAAACCTGCATGACCCCAGATTAAAAAGTGTCGGAAAAAGGAGTCTTTCAACCACCAAATTTTAGTTTCACTGACACTGACTATACCTGTCCTGGGCCACAGCATGAGCCCAAACCTGCATGACCCCAGATTAAAAGTGCCGGAAAAAGGAGTCTTTCAACCACCATTTTAGTTTCACTGGACATTGCTGTATTCACATTTAAGTGCAAGGTGCCTCAATGAACAAAGCTGTAGTGCGCCAAAGTGAAAAAAACACGTATCTGTAATGTATTCAGATAATAAAAGGTATTTTTGGCACCTTTCAATTCTCCTGTTGTGACTACAAATTTGCTTTATTCACATTTAAGTGCAAGGTGCGTCAATGAACAAAGCTATAGTGCGCAAAAGTGAAAAAAACACATATCTGTAATGTATTCGGATAATAAAAGGTATTTTTGGCACCTATCAACCTGTGCTGACTACAAAATTGTGGAGTTTTGCACCTAACAAAGAGACCTGCAAATACTAGAAAAGATGTGTATCCTAATATAAGTTCAGGCTGCCCAATATCCAGGAAATATTTCAATAGAAAACTGTTGATAATAAAGCTATTGCAGTGCAATGTCTACACTAAGTCTTGGTGAACTTTATCCAGTACTCTTTATAGAGCTTGTCTGTGTTCGCCCACGGGGGCCTCCCCCCCCCCCGCTACCCTCCGTGACTTTACAGCGGTAGATGCTCCTTTAAAATTCTCTACCTAACTACATAAAATCTTCAAATCTCTGATCTAAGTTGTAAGGATCACAGCTAACAGTAGAGCTTTCTCTGTTAAGAAATAGAATAATTTCGCTGAGCTGTTTGGACACAGGCAGAGCGCACGTCCTACTGCTCTGAGACGCTGAGAGACACTGAGGCTGAACAGGAAGGGCTGTTCTATGTAAAACGAGGTCATGTGATTTTTCCAGCCAATCGCAACCATACACATCCCAGTCATGACGTCGCACACACATCTCACCCTGCTCTATTCTGTAAGCTGATTTGCTGGCCGCCAAAATGACAGGAAGCGCTGAAAATGTCACAATCTTAATAGATGATGCACAGATTTTAACCTAAATTATCGCATGATCTAAAAATTTTGATCAACATAAAAACTGTGCCGATTTCAACTTTGACGATAATAATCGCTCAACACAAGTGGTGATGATTGTGTGGTTGTAGAAAGTGGTGGCTGTGTCTGGGTCATTAAATGAGGAGCATTTATTTGCATTAAATGCCATATTTGCAAAAATTTTGAAAAACGTATCATTTTCTTTGTTTGTAGCTGTAATGTTTAAACATGAGGAACAGTTCAAGGGTTATTAATACTTTTGCAACACAATGTATCCTTAGGTAATGTACATAATTTTTGTGTTCTTTAGATTACATATCAGTACAAGATATTGCAAATCTATGTGTGTTTATAAATTTATATCAAGACCCTAAGGCTATGTCTACACTGCATCAGAGAAAAAACGGCCCTTAAAGCGGCCGTTCTCTCTCTGATGCAGGACCGCGGCTTTTGTCACGCTTTGTACAAAAGCCGCGGCCGCTTCTCGTTTTCCCGACGCCCCCCATACAATAGCATTGTATGGGAAGACGTCAAGAAGACGAGAAGCATCGGCGTATTATACAACATGTTGTATAATACGCCGCTGCCGAAAGACGGGCAGAGAAAAGACGAGCTGTGTAGACTGCAACTCGTCTTTTCTATTGCCGTCTATGGCACCACACTGACGATCGTATCTCCGGCGCTTTTAAAAAACGAAAAGCGCCGGAGATACGATTGTAATCATGTGCAGTGTGGACATAGCCTAAGTCTGTAACTATCCCTATTAAGTTTAAAGTTTACAGTTGGTGCTCTGCTTTTTCTTTACACTTATCACTTGCAGGTCTGTGTATTTAGAAGTCTAGAGCTCTTTGTGCACTTATACACAACCCAAGTTATTCTCCCTACGCAAACTTACTTTTTTGAGCTTTTGTCCCTAACTGCAGCTTGTATGAGATGCCCTTCTTGAATGATGTCCCCCTCCATATGCTCTGATCCGCTGTGAATAGCCTTCTCCTAACACTGAGAGAGAAGAAGGTAAAAGCAAAAAAAGCCATCAAAAACAGAAGCAGTGCTTAAATGGAGTTGTTTGAGATTTTGCCGAACAATCAGGCAGGTAAAGAACACACACAAATTTCACACCAGCATAATGGTAGAAAGTTTTTATTGATGATCACTAAAATAGTTTTTTCATTTTGCATTTAAAGGGGTTTTGCCACCATGTAAAGTCGACGTGGGATGCTTAGAAATCAAAAGTTTAGCACTTTCCTAATTGCATGTCATTAAAAAAAGTGTAAGGTGCCACAGCTGGAGCCTTGATAACCTTATCATTGTGTCAGCTGGTTGTCATTGAAGCTGACCTGTTCTAAGCCTCCTGCCTGCCTGGCCGCACTTGCGTGGTTCTAATCTCTTCCTCTGCAGCCCCCTCGGGAATGAGCACGTCCTGACACACAGCCTGACAGGCTCAGTAGCTTCACCAGCACAGTCTGTCCTCTCTTCACTTCCCCCCCTCCCTCCTGTTTGCACTGTGCTTGGGGGATGGGCTAGCTCTTCTCCAGAATCTCCTGCCATCCTCACACTCACACATGGCAGGAGCACCATCTTTGCCAGTGTCTGTCCTTTTACGTTCCTTCACCCTACATTGTAAACTAACTCTGTGCAGGGTCAGTTAGGCTTCTCCTGCTAATTTTCCTCACTGTCCAACAAATAAGAGACATAAAAGGTGCTTGCTGTCAGTGAACGTTGAGTGACAGAGTTGACATCTTTACTTGGATTTATCACCCAATGGTCACCCAATTGTCACCCAAGTAAAGATGTCAACTCTATCACCCAACATTTCATTGACAGCAAGCACCTGTTCTTTTTCTTAGTGTTTTACACACACATTACATTGAAAGCAAGCAGGTTTTATTTTTCTTCTAGTGGTGTTGACCCACATTGTACTGACAACAGGCAGAGATCTTTACTCAACTACACGGACAAATGTCAACTCCAAGTCAAGATCTCTTGCTGCTGTCACTGAGATCTGGCTGTAAATAACAAAGTCAAAACCGAATGGGGTTGAAAACTTTCTTTTGTTTTTTTTCCATTAAATTTGCCCACTGACAGACAAAACTATTATTTAAAGCCTTAAAAATTTACCCCCGATGCACTTACAGGAAGCGGAATTTTTATTTTAAAGCAAATTTTTTGCCCTTGTGGGTTTCCGTAAAGATCTCTTCCCTTTTGTCAGTAAAAGTATTTGGGGTAAACCCCACTACAACAGGGGAGAAAAAAAATCCCTTACCCCTTTAAAGGCCATTTCAAGATCTCCGTTGTGTCATGAGTTTGTTTGTAAAATAATTAAGCCCGGGCCGAATAGTGGGTTACTTTCCTTAAATTTGTATTTTTCACTAAATTTGGGTCACTGACAGGAAAGAAGTTATTATTTTCAGCCTTAGATAATTTTTTTGAAACCCAAATGTCACTTCCCCAGCAAGCAGAAAAATGTTTATTGAAGTGCCATTTTCCCCCCCCCCCCCCCCCCCCCCCCCCCCCCTTTAAAGATCTTGCTTGTTGTTGTTACAATGTGGTCGTGATTAGCCCGCAAAAGGGTTTTTGTTTCGGTCGCTAGGGGGTCTGGGGGTTTTTCTATGGGCTAGAGTTTTTGGAATACTGTTGTATTTTTTAAAATAATACTAGGTAATAAAAAAAAAAATTTTAAAAAATTTTTAAAAAAAGGCCTGCCCATCTAACCCCCAAAACCCCAAACCCCCAAACCCAAACCCCCAAACCCAATACCCTTCTCAAACCCAAAAACCCAAATCCCTAACCATAACCCTACCTCAACCCCTTAACCCTACCTCTAAACCCTTTCCCTTTTCCAAAAACCCCCCTACCTCAAACCCTTAACCCTCCCCCTCCCCCTAGCTCTAACCCCTTACCCCCCTACCCCCTACCCCCAAAAAAACCAAAAACCTACCTTTCAAAACCCAAAAACCCTGGGCTGGAACCCCTAACCCAAATCCCAAACCTCTAACCCCAACCCCTACCCCCAAAAACCAAAAACCCCTTTAGCCCCAACCCTGGGCCTAACCCAACCTCTAAAAACAAAAAAAACATTTTGGGAAAAAACACAAAAAAAAACCTAAAAGGGAAAATAAAGGTTTTAAAAGGAATTTTGGGAAAAAATGCTTTAACGGGCAAAAAGGAAAAAAATTTTATGAAAAAACCTTGGAAAATCTTGGGTTTCCCAGTTTTTTAATAAAAAAGGATTGTATTAACTCAACCCAAAATCAAAGGGATCCCTTTAAGGGGGGCAGGTGAGCCCCCAAAAACCCCAAACCCTTGTTTTAACCCTTAAACAAAAGGGATTTTCAATTCAGATCCCAAACTTTCACAAGGGATTGTTAAGGGAACTTGAAATTTGGAAATTTTTACCCTGCAATGGGTTTAAACCCCTTAAATTTGAAAAGTTCCTATCACTCCCTTTTGAAGTTGTTTTGGTCGAAATTTATCCTTTAAATTGGGTAGCATGTCGGGTTGGTAAGGGCCCAAAAATTAATTGCTCTTGGTTTCCCACCTTAAAATTTTGGCAAGGTAAAGCTTTAAAATAACCAATTTTTTAAATCAAAAAAAACCCCTTTTTTAAACCCATATATTACCGGGTTTTTTTATTTTCCCTTTAGCTTTAATGCATTTTCCCATATTTTCCCTAAATACCTTTTATGTTCTTTTTGGTTTTTGGGTGCCCCCGTTATTTTTTTGAAAGAGTTTTGCTTTTTCCTTTTCAGTGGGTTCCCCATCCCCTTGCGTTTTTCTAAAAAATATTTTTTAGATTGCTACGGCCCTTTTAAAATTTTCCGTTTTGTATTCTTTTTATAAATTGGGCAATCTCTTTGGGGGTTTGGCTGAAAATCTGTGCCCTCTTTTTAAAACCAAGTGCAGGAAAAATCCAATTGAAAAAGTTCCTATAAACCCCCTTTGGGGAACGTTGCAGTCCGGAAAAATTTAAAACTCTAGTAAAATTTTTAAAAAATGGTTCCATTTGTGGGGGCGCCCCCCGGCCCGGGGGATCCCCGGGCCCCGGTTTTTGGGAGGGGGAAGCTTAAAAAAACAAAATTTTGTCCAAAAAACCTGCATTAAAAAATAAAAAAGTCCCGGTTTTCCCCCTTTTTTTCCTTTTTTGGGGGAATTTGGGGGCAAATAATATTTTATTCCCATTGCCCCTTTTTTAATTTAAAGGGGCCCATGTTTTAATCTTCCTTGGTTTTTGGGGAGAAAAAGGGGACCCCGGGGGGCCCAAAAATGTTAGGGCTTGTTTTATTTTTAAACGTTTTTCAGGGGGGGGTTCAAACCACAAACATTTACCAACCCAAATCCCCCTAAAACCAAAAAATTTAAAAATCCCCTTCCCCAAACCCAAACCCAAAATTTAAAAACCCCCCTACAACGTCCCGTTCAAAAACCCGTTATCATAATATCAAACCCCACCCCTCCCCCTTCCCTCCAATCCCTCCCACCTTTAACCCGTCTTAAACATTCCTCCCCCCGGTTCCCTTAATCCAAATATAAGTTTCCCGTCCGCTTGCCCAACGTTTAACCTTAAACCTTCACAACCCGAAACCCAAACCCTCAACCCCTTGCAATTTAACACCCTGTTCCCAAAATCTCCCTTTCCCAAAACCCCATGGCTCTTCCCCTTCCCCCGACCCCAAAACCCAATTTTTCTTCCCCTTCCCCATTCCCCCAGTCAAAACCCCAACCCACCAAAAACCCTCCCCTGAACCCAAAAACCCTAACACCCTTTGCCCTTTAAAACCCAAATTTCCCCAAAAAATCCGATCCCTTCCCCGTAACCTCAAAACCCTTCCAGCTCATCCCAAACCCCCGTCCCCTCCCCTTCCCCCCCGCCCCACCAGATAGTTAACCAAACCCAAATTTCAACTTAAAAAACCCTTAACCTTCTTTTAAAACCCAACGTTTAACCTCCCCAAACCCTAGCGTTCCTAATCCCCTAAACCAACCGCGTAAACCTTATTTTTTACCGTCCGCCCCCTTCCCAATTAAAAATTTAAAAAACCCCTACCTTCCCCTAACCTCTTTCAAAAATTCCCCTAAACCTTAAACCCCCCTAGTTTTAAACCCTTTCCCCTAAACCTCCAAAACCCATCCCACTCCCCTAACAAATCAAACCAAAACCCAGTTACCCCAAAACCCCTACCCAACCCATAAAAAAAAGCGGGTTTCCCAACCACCCCCCCCAAACCAAAAATGCCTTCCCACTTTCCATCCCAAGGGTTCCCAAAACATTCTGGGAACCCCCTACCAAACCCAAAACCCTCCTAGCCCTAAGACCCAAAACCCCAAACCCCCCCACTTCCCCCTTTTTAAATTCCCCCAAAACCCAACCGGGGGCCCCTTTTTAACCTTCCCTTCCCAGAATTAAAACCCATCCCTACCCTCCCTAACCCTACACCCAACCCTCGCCAAAAAAGGGGCCCCCTTAAATTCCAGTTAAAAACCTCTTTCCCAAAACCCACTAACCCAAAACCCCCCCGTTTAAACCCTCCCTAAAATCCCTCCCTTAACCATCGCTCCCCCACCCCCAAAACCTCAAAACCCCCCTTTTAAACCCTACCAACCCTAACCCAACCCCTACCCAGAGGGTTTTCCCCAACCCAAACCCTTTAACCCAAAACCCCTTCAAAAAATTTAAAAACCCACCCCCCATCCCCCTTTTCCCAAACCCCCGAACTCCACAAAAAACCCTACCCCCCAAAAACCCCAAATAAACTAAACCCAACCCCTTTTTAACCCTAGGGTTCCCCCCCTTTCCCTCCCCTCTCCCCCAAAACCTTTAACCCTATAACCCCAACCATATCTAAAACCCCAAAACCCTACCAACCTTTAAACCCTGTCTTTAAACCAAACCCCCTCCCTTTCAAAAACCCCAAAACCCTTTAAACACCCCCCCCCCCCCCCCCCCCCCCCAAACCCCCCCCAAACCCCCCACCCCCCCCCCCCCAACCCCCCCCCCCCCCCCCCAATACTTTAAACCCTATCTTAAAAAAACCCAAACCCCCAAAACCTCTAAACCCTTTCACCTAAAAACCCCAAACCCAATATCTCAAACCCCTTCCCCCTACCTTAACCCAAAACCCTTTGGCTTTAACCCTAACCTAACCCAAACCCAAAACCCCCCTTTAAACCACCCCCCAAACCTAATCTAAAAAACCCCCTAACCCTAGCTATAAAACCCCAAAACCTCCTACCACAACCCCAAAAGCCTGGCCCAAAAACCTTAACCCTACCCAAAAACCCTACCCTCAAAACCCTAACCCTCCACGTTTAAAACCCCAACCCAAAAACCTTTTCTCCAAAAACCCTATTTTTAAAAACCCTAGCTTTTAAAACCCCTAACCCTTTACCTCAAATATATTTTTAACCCTAACCCCCCCCCTCACCTAAGCTCTTACCCTTAACCCCCAAAACCTCTAACCCAAACCCAATCCTTCAAACCCCCTGTTAAAAACCCCCTTAACCAAAATCTCTAACCCACCCAAAACCCAAAACCCTACCCCCCTAACCCAAACCCTACCCCAAAAATAACCCAAACCTTCCTAACCCAAAACCCTACCTTCCCCCAAAAAAACCCTCCTTCTAACCCAAAAAACCCACCTCTAACCCTAACCCTACCTAAAACCCAAACCCCTATCTCAAAACCCCTCCCCAAAATTACATAACCTCCCCCTTAACCCCCAAAATTCCTTAACCCCCAACCTTAACCTAAACCTTTTAATCTTAAACCCTAACCCTACCTCAAAACCCCAAAAAACCCCTTTAATCTCAAAAAACCCAAAACCCCCAAAAACCCTAACCCTCCCTTTTAACCCAAAAAACAAAACCCTCCCTTTTTTAAAAACCCCAAACCCCTACCTCTTAACCCCCAAAACCCCAACCTTAAACCCCAAAACCTCCCTCTCAACCCTATCTATAACCCAAAAACCCAAACCCTAAAACCCAAAACCTTCCCTCAAAACCCAAACCCCTAGCGGGAAAACCCTAACCCTCCCCTCTAACCCAAAACCCCCTAGCCCCTAACCCAACCCCCCAAACCCAAAATCCCCTTCAAACCCCTAAACCTACCCAAACCCAAACAAATTAAACCCTAAACCCTATAAAACCAAAAAATGGAAAAAAAATTAAACTTAACCCTCAAACCCTTTAATTCCGAGCTTAACCCTTTAAAACCAAACCCCAAACCTCAAACTTATCAAACCCCAAAACCCCTCCCCTCTATAACCAAAAAACCCTAGCCCCAAAAACCCCCTAACCCTCCCTCTAACCCTTTTAAACCCCTAACCCAAACCTTTTTAAAATACTATCTTTAACCCAAAACCCTAGCTTAACCCTCCCCCTTCCCTAACCCTAAACCTAACCCCTCCCCTTCTAACCCTATTTTCTAACCCGCCCCAAACCTAGTTTTAAAACCCCCAACCCAAACCTTCAAAAACCTACCCTACCCTATAACCTCCCTTAACTCAAACTTTTTCCTCAAACCCCTAACCCTATCTCTAACCCTACCAAAAACCCAAAACCCTTTACCTTTTAACCCCAAACCTCCCTCTAACCCAAACCCCTATCTCAAACCCCAAACCCCTTAACCCTACATCTAAACCAAAAACCCTAGCTCTAACCCTAACCCCCCTTTCTAACCCTAACCCTCCCTTTCTCCCCTAACCTCCCTTTTTAACCCCTACCTCAACCCTATCTTTCCCCAAAAACCCATAGCTTTTAACCCAAAACCCTACCTCAAACCCAAAAACCCCCACTGAAACCCCAAACCCCTATCTAACCCTATCTCTAACCTAACCCTTAACCCTCCCCCTAGCTCTAACCCTAACCCTCCCCAAAAAACCCTAACCCTATCTTTTAACCCTAGCTATAACCCAAACCCCAAAACCTCAAACCCCTATTCAAACCCAAACCCCTCCCCCAAAACCCTAGCTCTAACCCAAACCCTCCCTCTAACCCTAACCATCTCAAACCCCTAGCTATTAACCCCCAAACCCCTATTTAAAAACCCTACCTCTAACCCAAAACCCCTTCCTCTAACCAACCTTTCCCCCTACCCCTACCCTCTAACCCTACCTCAACCCTCCCCCTACCTCAAACCCCTACTCAAACCCCTAACCCTATTTTAAACCCCACCTCTCACAAACCAAAAATCCCTTAACCCTAACGATCCCTTTAAAACCCCTAACCTTCTTTTAACCCTAACCCTAACCCTACCTCAAACCCAAACCCCTATCTCAAACCCCTCCTCTAACCCTCCCCTCAAAACCCAAAACCCTCCCTCAAACCCAAACCCCTCCCCTTAACCCAAAACCTACCTCTAACCCTATCTTATAACCCCCCCCTAAAAACCCAAAACCCCAAAACCCCTCCCTCAAAACCCAAAAACCAAGCTGTAACCCAAACCCCTACCTCTAACCCCCAAACCCCTAGTTTAAAAACCCCCCCCTTACCCCTCCCTTTTAACCCCCAAACCTACCACAAACCCTATCTAACCCCCCAACCAAACCCCAAACACCCCAACCCCCCCCGGAAACCCAACCCAACCCAATCAACCCCCCCCTACCCCCCCCCCCCCCCCTTTCACCCCCAATCCGGGGGATAAACCCAAAAAAAATTTTAATAAAAAATTGAAAAAAAAATTTCCCTGAATTAAATAGTTTTAATTTAAAAAATTAAAATTAGTTTAAAATTAAAAAAATAATTAATTTAAAATTGGTTTAATTAATTAAAAATTAAAATAAAATTTAAAAAAATTAAGTTAAAATTTAAAAGGTTTCAAAACCCTAAAAAGTTTAAAAAATTTAACCCAAAAAACCCTTGAAAATTTAATTAATTCATATTTTAAAATTTAATTATTAATTAACCCTACTCAAAACCCTACCTCAAACCCCAAAACCCTATTTTAAACCTTCCCTTTTAAACCCCCAAACCCCTTTCCTTTTCCCCTTTTAACCCCTATTCAAACCCTAACCCTTCTCTTTCCCCAACCCCTACCTCTAACCCAACCCCTAACCCTAACCCTACCCCTAACCCTAACCCTACCTCTAACCCTAACCCTACCTCTAACCCTAACCCTACCTCTAACCCTAAACCTACCTCTAACCCTATCTATAACCCTAACCCTAGCTATAACCCAAACCCTACCTCTAACCCTAACCCTAGCTGTAACCCTAACCCTAACCCTACCTCTAACCCTAACCCTAGCTCTAACCCTAACCCTAACCCTAGCTCTAACCCTAGCTGTAACCTCTAACAATAACCCTGCTTTCAGCCCTACACATACCTAACCTACGAGGAAAGAGAGGATGGTGAGCGGAGGTACAGGGGAGACAGAAGGGAAAAACATAGGACACACATCGTGCGGGCAGCACGGATCTCTGCGGTCTGGCCGAACACTCACCATATTCACTCAGCTAGACCGCAGAGTTCCCCCCGCTTCCGAGGCTGATGAAGAATGAGCATCGACCGCGGGAGCGCGCACGACTCGCGGCGCGGTGACGTCACCGAGTGCCGTCTAGAGGGCGGGTTTTTTGAATTTCCAGCAGGAAGGAACGCCCAGATCTCGGGACCCAGGGGGCCAGCCGCAGTGTGGGAGGTAGGTAACGGCCTTCTTGGCACAACCCCTTTAAGAAGCAAATAAGCTTTAAAAGAAAAATGTGTGCAAAAGTGTCCATATTCTTGAACCGGCATACTTGGAAATATTTGGATTGTGCTGGCATTTTTGGAATTGTAGTTTCACAAAAGCTGACCAGCCATGAGTGGTGGAGTCTAGTGCAAATTTACAAAGGTAATGTATGGTACGTGGCATTGTCATACACTTTCTGCGTGCCCACAACAAATAAAGGGGTATTCCCACCACACATATCAAAACAGAGGTTTTTGGACCTATTCTCAATATAGCTGTGGGTCCTAGAAGTGGGATTTGCACCTATCACACATTTATGGCATATCCTATCCATATGCAATTAATGTGTATGGTAAGAATAGCCATTTAAGAAAGAAAGTAATGAGAGTTCAGCTCTGTAGTGATTGCTGGTGATTAAGTTTTGAGCTACAGCAGCTACAGGCCGAGTTTCAATCAAACTCTGTGCTAAACTGAGATGGTAACCCTATGGGACATAAAATGGCTTAAAGAAAGTATAGGTTCATCAAGTGTGGAACATGTTCCTACAATTTAGAATTAATACAGAGTTGCGTCACATAAGGATTCAGAGGCACTGTCAGTTCATATACCTGTATAAAACTGGGTTGACACAACGGGCAACATGGGCTGCACCACTTTTCTGACCTGCTTTGAGCCAAAAAACCTATTGTAGTCAGCCCTGTCCGACAGATGTATGAACTGTTGTACAGCAAAAGTTGGCACATGTGCGTCAGATCTGACAATTCTGTATGCGCCAATTCTATGGGTACTTGTCACGCCAAATTTGTACGATTAGGAATAGTGTTGATCGAACCATTCTAGAAAAGTTAAGTTCTAGCAGAACTTCTTGAATTTTTAGAACTGGAACTGAACAGTGTCAAAAATGTTATCTCTGAGGTGTAGGGCTCTCATTGGCTGCTAAAATCACATGACCATGTTCTATATATTTCACTGTACTGCCTTGTGAACGCCATTTTCAGCTCACTCTTTGTACTGTACAGACTGCTCTTAGTTAGTTAGATAGCATTTTTCTCTACATAGACAGCAATAGTTAGAGAGTTTGGTATTGCTGGCTGCATCTTCCCACACCCAGAAGCTGGGTGCTTTGGTGACATTTGCAGGCTCACATAACACCTAACTCTCATATACATGGATATATATTATACAGAGTGCTTGGATTTGCTAAATCATACTCAGTGCCCAAAAGTTAAATTTTTGCAGTTTTGGGGGTTCAGTAATTGTATAACACACCGTCTCCAAATCTTCTTTGTGTCAACGGGGCTTTTGGGCCTCCTCAGGATGCAGGGCCCAATAGCAGGTGCTACCGCTGCAACTCCTATAGCTACGCCCCTGCTTGCAAGCTGTCATCATCTTTTCAGTTAGCCATTGAAAGGAATCAAGTATTTTAGCTTCTCAATTTTTTTCTGTCACTCTTAGAGCCAAATTTTCTTCACTAAGTTGTTCCACGTATCCTGTATAGGTATAAAAATTAACCAGAATGTCTTCTCCCATAGACTTTAATCAGGTTCGAAGTTCAAGTTCTAGTTCAAATAGAACCTCAAACTAAGCACACTAAAGTTCGAGGTTCTAATCGAACTAGAATTTTTTACTGCTTGCTCATCACTAATTAGGAACATTTATGAATGTGTCTTGACAAAATAAGGCATTTCTTAGTGGTGAGGCTGAGACAAATTTTGGTGCAGACACGTTACGCAACACTTTTTGGCGAATAAATGATTCTGACAACAGACACATTTATAAAGTGCTGTGAGACACTTTCATACATACTGTTGAATGCTACACTAATTTACTGAGAAGAACCCAATGTATTTTATGAGTATTTTGTATCAATATTTGTAAGCCAAAATCAGGAATGGGTCCGCAACACAGAGAAGGTATAAATCTTTCCTTTATACTTTCTCTCAGTTGTTTTCATTCTCGTTCTGCCTTATAAATACCAATGCATCAAAAAGCATTGGGTGAACCCAACTACAGCTTACTCACTATTTGTGATTTTTTTTAAAATCAATAATACATAACAAAAAAAAAATTCTGTTCTCTTTGTGCGTTAAAATGAGGGCTTGAAAGAAATATTCTTCAACAAATGGAGATATGTTACTCCAATTACAGACATTTGGAACATACTGTATCTGTAAGACATGTAATCCTGTCTGATAGGTACAGATTCATTCTCAGGGGAGGTTGCCTTCCTCCCCTCCCAGCCTGTGAATATGGAATACATGTCTATAATAAAAATAACTCTTAAAGTGGTGCACCTGGCTTAGGCTGCAATATTTCCCTTATCCGTTTGTAAATCTATCATTGCAAATGTAATAAGAATATTTTTATATTATATAACTATTTTTATTTCTACCATCCACTGCAATTTTATTGTAATTTTATATTGGCTACAAATTATTTCCATCATCTTATGTAGGGAATTACATTTTTATTTGGCTGTAAATTATGTCTGTTAATTTTTAGTATAGATTTGTATTAGCTGTTTGCTTTTAATAGGACCTGTCAACAACTTCCATAAGATCCAAAAATAGTGCAAGGCTGCTGCCAAGTACCTATGTAACAAAATCATGTTAGTTGCCCAAGATGGACCATCTGATCATCTCTTTTACAGTTTTAAAGGAGTATTCCCATCTCATGCAGCCTGTCCTCCATTTGTTCTGACCACAGGGAACAGAGAGGTAGCCAGACCAAACCTAGGACTGGCTGCCTAAAGGACGAGATGAGGATACCCCTTTATGGATAGGAGTCAGTTTTGATGGGTGTGGTGTGGGTTTTTTCTGTGTTGGGATGTGGCTTTTATGGATGTTTGGCTAAAATCTACTAGATTACTACTAAGATCACAACAAGAAAAAAAACATATAGTATATAGGGAGACCTCCTGACATATACCATTTGGGTAATATTATTACACTGTATTTATTACTAACTGCATTTATTACACTGGATTTATTACTAACTTGTGATCCTGTCCATGTTATTGTATTATTGTCTTATATATCATTGCATCACTGTGATTTATTTATATATAGGGGTTAATTATTTATTTATGAGATTTATTAATATTACTATTTATATATACTCTGTTTCCCCGAAAATAAGACCGTGTCTTATATAAATTTTTACTCCTAAAGACGAGCTAAGACTTTTTTTTAGGGGATGTTTTTTTTTTTTTCTATGAACAATAATTCACATTTATTGTTGAACAAAACATCAATCAAATATTACTATACCGTAGTGATTTCATCACAAACATCAGCATAAGCAGCCAAACTCTGAATTGCATAAAAAAAAATGCACTATGTCTTATTTTCGGGGGTGTCTTATTTACGGGGAAACAGGGTATATATTTGCACCTTAAGATTTTTCCCTATATTTATATATACTATTGTTTGTTACACTTTGGACACACTATTTTTAATTGTATCATGTGGATGTGGATCCTAGTCATTATCTGTGTATATATGTATAAATAAATGTAATCCCTTTTGGTATCAGTTATCATATTTTTATCTGATTTTTGTATTGATTTTTGATATATAATAAATAAATAATATAATTGTATTTATATTTTTTTCTTCTGATAATTATGGTTGATGGATTACTAATAAGTTGATTGACAGGAATGTCTTACAAATGTCCTAATATAAAAATGTTAATGCATATTTTTGTACATGGCTCTAATAAGGCTTCCATAGATTTCCATGAGGGCTCTACTGAACCTTTGCATACCTCTTTTTCATACAAAGATATGCATAATGTTTCTAGGGGAGAATACTTCCATAAATATGGAGTCTCCTTGCCCGTGTCTTGTTTTTTTTTTCTTGTCATACAAAATTGCTGAAAAAAATCCCGCAGCACTATGCGGATAATACTGTCTACCTTTTGGAAGCACTGTTAAATGTGTATGCAAGTATGTTTCAATTTGGAGCCTTTTCTTCCAATTTAAATGTCTGAAATGTGCCATCACTACAATAGTTGGATATCTCTGCTTTCAAGTGTGCTAGAAACAAGAAGAACAATCTTACAGCAAGAAGAATTTTACAAGAATAACCTGAACATTTAGTGACCTTACGTGATAAACCTTAATATGGTAGTTATTCAAAGCAGCTAAGCAAAAAAAAAAAAAAAAAAGTCCTTTGTTGCTTTGAACTATTACTTTCAGCCTCTTGGCTTCACAATAATGGATAGAACATTTTCCCTCCCCTCCTTTGACTGTACTTTTTATCCGGACAGAAGGGGCAAGTCAATTGTATTCTATCAGTTCTGCCCGCAGCTTTCACCTGAAGGATTTCAGAAAGCCTTTATGTTGCCTGGGTCACAAGTAGATGTCAAAAGTACTAAGCTTAAGCAGCTGTTAAACCTCTATGATGGATTTAAATGAAATGTAAATGAGGAAACCTAATTAGGCTTGCCTTCTTAGATATTTTAAAATAAAGTATGCAAGGTTCTTTCATGTGTCACATATAGCTTGAAAGGATAACTAGTATCTTGGATGATTGTTAGTCATTCACCTTCAACTCTATAATGAGTAATGCTATACCAACCTGAATAAATTCATACACTTGGTTTATTATTAAAAAGCCTGTATGTAGGAGTTGACATAAAATGTTCCATATGATGACAGTTTGTTGACTGTGTACTATTTTTACTCTAAGTTAGGGTTAGCAGGATTGCAGGCTTATTTGGTTCTATGTTCCTATGGACTTTAGAATAAACATATTTAAAGAGCTTATCTTGTTTCATGTACATAAATCTTAATGTGTAATGAAAAGTTACACAACTGTCTAGTATCAGTTCTCGCTCACTACTATTTCTAACTTTTATTAACCCACCTTCAAGCCTTTTTATCCTGCATGTATTAAAGGGGTTGTCTCACTACAAGGATTATTTTTTATGTTAAAGATCTTGCAAAAACAAGTCACTTTGAAATATATGTCCATTAACAGTATCCTACCTATTCTGAGACATCCCCTCTTGTATGGGCTGCATAAGCTCCTCAGGTCGCTATAGCTACAGACCTGTTTGATCTCTCCTGATAGGCTGCCAGCACTGGTTGTTATAGCTACAAACCTGGTTTATACTGCAGCCTAGTAGAAGCCAGTAAACACGCCCCTGAATTCAAAATGAAACCAAGAAAACAGGACTGAGGTAAGAGGAATCAATGTAGTGAGACAACCCCTTTAACACTGTACTGCATTAACCACTGTGTCACAGTCCATGCTGCAGCCCTCGTTCTGGACCATCGACATGGCCATGTCCCTGCTTCTGTGCTGTCTCCATTCACATCACGGCCGCTGCTGTGACTGCGGACGTGTCTGTTTGACTGTTTGTGTCCCCGGTTTCTATAACTGTTGCTGTGTCCCTTGTTATTGCTGCTATTTACCTGTTCTCGCTCCGGTTCTTGTCTGGGTCTGCACACTCGCCATAGAGTGGGTGTGCTCGCTGTTCTGGATTTGAAGGGACAGTGTCCCAATTACCTGTCCAATGACCTACAACCTCCTGGGATTTAAGGAACTTCCTGCCTCTGTTCCTGGTCAGTTCATGATTGTCAATCTGAGAGCCTGACTTCTGGTTTCTGGTCCTGCCATTATTCCTGTCAGCTACTTATGTACATTTAGCCTGTCAGTTTGTTATCTGTTTTTTCTGCTGTTACCTGCCATCCTGCCAGTCTGATACCGGTATTCCTGTTTCTGCTGTATCCTGCTGTATTGCGCATCAGCTTCCTGCTTGGGACCAGCTTCCAGTCTTCAGTTAACCCCGCTGTTTTCCGGTTGCTGCTTCTGTTCCTCCGTCCTACTGTTACCTGTGGTTCTGGTCATTTGTACCTGCCTGCTATCTTGCCTAGGACACCTTCATCTGGCTATGGCTACAGAAGCCTGTGACCTGTTATTTCTTCCAGGTGTCCTTGTCCTGCACTTCAGCTGTTACCGTGAGTAGCCTACCATTTTTACCCAGTGTCCTTGTCCTGCACTTCGGCTGTCACCGCGAGTAACCTACTATCTACACTTGCGGTGGCCCAGGGGATCCATATCAAGCACCCGGCATCCACAGTGTCAGTGCATACTGAAACGGTTGGTTGTTACACACTGATGCTCTAGGTGGACTTGTGTATATTCTCAGCAGCCAAGCAGAAAAAGCAGAGATGCAATACAAAATCTACATAAGGGACATTGTGGGTACTAAGATATATGCAAACATTTTTATGCTGTATTTTGAATGTCATTACTGCCATATTTTACTTTAAAATGTAAAAGGGGAGTCCACCTATTTTTTAAAAAAAAATTTACTTCTGCTAGCCCCCATTTAAAATAAAGACTTATACTCACCTTTTCTCTCACCTTTATTCAAGTACTCGTCATGTGACACTGCCTGACGTCACTTTTCAGAAGTGAGCTGTCTGAATGGGGAAGTCAAGCAGTGGCACATAACAGCCAATCAATGGTAGTAGTGGTGACGTCCCCCTTCAGAAGGTACAAGAAAAAAAACAGTAGACCAGTAGCAAGTGAGAATGGCACATCACTGGAATGAAGGGGAGGTGAGAGGTGAGTCTAAGTTTTTATTTTTTTTAAATATGAGGTGAAAAGCTTCTTTAAGGCTCTAATTGCACTTTTTGATAAAAATGTACACATTTTGGTGCTTCATGTTTGCAAAGATAATTGTGTTTGCGTTTGAATTTTGGTCACAATTGATTTGCGCCTACACATTTCTCTTTACCTTTGTATGGATTTCCTAACTTTGTCTTTTGTGTTGTACATGTGGAAGGTGATGATTGAACCCATCTTGGTAAAGCACTGATCTCACTTGTTCAAGATATTTTTTAATTTATACAAAATAAAGATGGTTGTTTAAATAGGTTGAGTTAATTTTGTAGACCCAGGCTCAAGAAAGAGAGTCAACTGTTGCTCATGTCCACTGTTTATTGTAGGTACCCATGAATATAAATTTGCCTTGTCATGGTTGGTGGGCTCACACAATTCAGATCAAAGAACTTCATATTAGTCCCTTATGGCAACACAGCCAAGGTCCATGCAGCCTTGGTAAAATATTTGCAAGAGTCACAGAAGGAAATACCATGGTCTTGGAATCATTTCTTTTCAGAATTTTGCCCCCAAATTTTCCTTTAACCCCTTTTTGGTGTCAGTAGTACCATGAAATCTTAGTATTAGGTTCTGTAATGATTTACTTGCTCTAGGTTCACAACACTTTGGAAGCCTATCTATGGAAGCCTTGTTCTAGAGGACAAGGTGTGAGTTGTTCCGTCTTGTTAAACTGATGCTCCTTTATCATCCTTTTTTCAAGAGACTTTTTCAGCCCTGATGCCAGAGGAACTTATACTCATCCAAAACTATTTACTGTTTTCTGTGTATTAATCCCTTACTATAAATTTGCTTTGTGTCTGAAACCCTTAAAGAATGTGTGAGGGACCTTAGGAACCGAACTGGAAACACAGACAGTGAGCCGAAGCACTAGGCTCTCTGATGCTGTCCCTGCCTACTTGCCGACCTAACCCTAGGTACTTGGCAACAATTGGATGACAGTCCTTACACTGGGTTAAGTAAAACACTGAAATGGACAAGATATACAAACACATAACAAAGAGCTCAAACCAGAGATAGCAAAGCAGTACAAGAATGACAGTCAGAAATGGAGGTCAAAAAGGCAAGCAAAAGGTGAGCAATCCACGAAATCCAAAAAGATAACAAAATTCCAGCTCAAGCCAAAAGAAACTATCACAAGCAAAGTGGAAGAACCCAAGTGATCTATGAATAGAATGTCAGAGTCCTTATCCAGTGCTCAATTAGACTGGCCCTCTAACATCCATCCACACAAAACATAGACTGAGTGGCCAAGGCAGCTGTCTATTACACTCAGTCTAAATTATTTGCAGCCCAGCACAAGGCTAGCAGAAGAAACAGACAGGTGTGGTGGAAAGCTGTCAATCACCACAGTCAACACTGGAATCAGACAGTGTTCAGACCAGTGCAAGAAAAACGCACAACACACAGTTTCTGCTGTATCTTATGGGCGGAGGACTGCGCTGATCATTACAGAATGTCCTGACACGATATAAGATAATCATTGCAGATATGACAGGTACAATATGCTGATTATTTTTCCACACCTTTTCTACAAATTTCATCCTTTGCAAAAATCCAGAATGGTACATTAAGGGTATTCCGTGGTTTACAAACACAACTATTTTCTTCTATCATTTGTGGTTTTCAAGAGCAAATTTCCTTGCTCTTGTGAAGAGTGAAGGCGCTGTCTACAATTTTCAGCAACATCCCAAAGGAACATATCCTTACACATCTCTTTGCAATTAGACAAATCTATCACAATATGGCAGCCTTTATTGCACTGTAATAGCACAGTCCAGTGGTTATAATGTACAACATAATCACTATGAAGCAAAATTTTGAGCTGGGGAAATCCGATTTACAACAAGACTTTAAACATGGCATAAAATTTCACCAGGTTTTAAAAGAAAGCATGGTACGGGAATTTTTTTGGGCCCCTTTGACCTTTTTTTGGCCCTGCTGGTCCCCCGTTTTTCATGTTTGTAGCTCAGATTTTGTTTAGATGTTTGTATTATGAAAGTATCGCTTGGAAAAAAATGGAAATTTTTTTTAGAGTAAAATGTTCATCGTTATTTGTTATTAAACTATGAAAAAATGTCTCGAAATTCAAAAAAAATTTTTTTTTTTTTATTTGCGTAAATGAAAATCTTTAAAATAAAAATAAAAAAAAAGCGTGCTGTCAGACCTCGAATTTTGTAAAGAAAAAAAAGTTCATATTTATTTAGAAACAATAAAACTTGTTTTAAGTAGGAAGGTTCAGAAATCAATTTTGGTGGTTAAAAATGATTTTTTTCATTCAAATTCCTTTTACTATTCCTAGCATTTGTTTTCCATCCTGCTTGTCCTATTGCAAAAGGGGTTGTGAAAACCGCAGCAGTGTTTTTTTATATTTCCTTTATTTAAAAAAGATTTGGTTAGGTATACTATCACAAGCCATTAGTGAAGAGGTGTACTTTTGGGGGAATTCAAAAGAAGGAAAGGAATTTGGGGTCAGAAAATGAGATGTGATTTTTAGAAAAAAGTGCGTTGTCTCTTAATTTTTTCCAGAGCTGTATGTATCTTTCTAGACCCTAACGATTCCACTGAAGCCCAAGCATCTGAGCTACAAACTAGTGAGGAAAACGAGGGGACCAGCAGGTCAAAAAATTGGTCATGGGCCCATAAAATTCCAGTAACATGCTTTATTGTAATCACTGGTGAAGTATAAATTATTAACATAACAATTATTATTAAAGACAATAAAATCATTGCTTATTATTATTATAAAGTGCTAATGATTACCGGGCTCTCTGAGGAGACTGAAAACATAAGGCAAAAAAGGAACATAATTATGAAATGAATCAGAAACAAATAGGTACACAGGAAAATGCCCTCCACCCATTTGCCTTAGATCCTTTTAATCAGTATATTTGGATCTCGTTACATAATGAATTTGACAGCTTTACAAATAAGTCTATTACAGTAGAATCCCACTTAATGACGTTACCATTATGTGGTAGATTTGCATACACAATTAGATCAAAATGTGCACTAAGAACCTCAATATTATGTGTTTAGTAAAGATAGTAGTAATGCAACTCTATTCATTTTATGCAATTCCATAAATTTTAAGTTTGAGTAGATTTTGGTGCCTTCTTAGTGTTGTTGTGCCTCATCATGTTTTTCTGCCTTAAATAATAGTTATAGAGTTACTAAATAATATCACTACCAGTATACTGTTACTAAACAAAGTTCAGTATACCAACGGCAAGGGCAAATTTACCAATAATAGCACTATATAAGCAACAAATAATACCGCCACACCCTGACCACATTTTACCACATATTACCACCACACAGAACTGAGTAATACCATCATACTGTAACTGAATAAAAACACGATACTAAGATGAAGTTTATGTCCATATAGTGATAAATGGCAGTTATACACAAGTGCTCTGAAGATGTTTTTTTCAATTTAGGGATGCCAGATCTAAGTAAAGTGCTTTGTTCTGTTGCTGTCCAGGTCACGTTCCTCATATATTAGACAAATAGAACTTAAGAAGTCATAGTGTTAGACAACATCTTTTTTGTGCTTGGGAATAGATCTGTATAGGAACTGTGTACATTAAGACATATTATATTTTTTATTGTAATTTATTTTATGTAATAAAAATGTCTGTAAACATGAACATAGCCTTTAAAGGGGAGTTTCTAGGAATATTAAACAATGGCCTATGTGAGGAATATGACAAAAGTCACCCACCACCCCCAGTTCATGTAACTTCACCCAAATTCACTCAGTCACAGTGCAGGATTCAGGACTACATCTAAGCTTCCCCAATGCTCAACCCATGTCATTGAGGAAGCACTTAATTAAGCAAAAGCCAAATTCCCTCAATTTATCTGCAAGGCCTTTAAGCTCCTAATCCAGAAAGGAAACTGTCCCAGCAGTTCCTGCCCTGGTTATAAGTCAGTAATGGACCAGGGTTATAGCTAACGAGGAACTGGTGGCAGTCTACTGGGCTGACAGAGTTCTGTTTCACCGGTGTGGGTAAACTGATCTCTCCCAGCCGTTCAGGTTTGTGGGTGAGTGGGGTATCATCTCGCACTCCCTGGGCCTTTCTGTGCCCGTGTGGACAGGCGTTAACTTTGAAACCATGTCCGGATGACCTTGCATACTCTTAGGGGGAGCGCAACGTCACACATAAACCCCAAGTCAGACCATCGACTCTCGGGGTTTCCTGACAGCTTATTCTTCATAAGTACCTTTATTGTTATTCCAGACACAGTTGCTCATGTGTATATGTGGCTGTGCTGAAATTAAGTCCTTTTGACGTTAATGGAGCTGAGTGCTTGGTTATGTTAGAAAGTTCTCCTATTAGCACCTTCATTTCATTGATATGCGTAGGTGCTGAGGGTTTCATCCCTTTTAGATATAGTTTGATATCAGTATTTTAAATTGCTGCTGGTGAACTGCTTTGATCCAGTTTACTACAATAGCTTGTAAAGGTTTTCTATATACAATTTTCTAAGACAGTATTTGTTAGGCTTTCTACAGATTTGTGGTGTATGTAGAGGAGATTTTCCTGGCATATTATCCAGACGTGAAAGAAATGAGGTCTAAAGAGAGATTTACCTAGCAAAGATAACTTTACATTTTTTATTCAAAGTGCTTCTGACATCACAGCCATCCATGTTACACAAGTAGGGGACAAAGTTTGATTCAGACGAATGGAATCGCTGCAAATATTTCTGCAACTAAATCTGCCACATGTAATTCTACCCAAGGTCAATAAAATGCAAATTGAGTTATCGGAGTACTTCACTGTTACAGCTGAGATACAACATGATCTTTAAAATTTTAAGTAACCAGATTTATTTAATGTGTCAATAGAATATACTAGAATTTCCCTGGGGGTTACAAAGATGCAGCATGTTAATTAATAATCAATGCTGTATGATTGCTTCTGGATTTATTAAACCGCGTTTGCATCCAACTGATTCATATATAAATGCAAATAATGAGCCATTTATCACAAATTCATTAAATCATATGAAATAGTAGCTGAAGGTACAATTAGGTGGCTGGAGAATAATGAACAATATTATTGTAGTGGATTTGCTTCTTACAAACAAAAAAACAATTATGTGCAACATTTTATTTTTTTACGAGTAACTGTGTCTTTTTCAAGCGTAAGCACAAAGCAATTACTTATAACATTTCTCAGTGTGATTTTAATAATTAATATAAATGTTCCAAATATGTGAGTCCAACATGAGTATAACTGAGATTCAGCGCTCCAAATAATCAGATAACGACATTGTGAGTGAAAAGTTTACAGACTTTTTTCTCAGCTGTTAGCTTGGATGGGCACCTGTCTGGTTGACCATATAAACCTTCTAGCTTCCATTTCTTACATTGATGATTAGAGCCAATATTTGCAGTTATTTCTATCAACATATCATATAGAGTGTACCATACAGTGCCCCGATAATACAGTTATACAGTGCCCTTATAGCATGACTTTTCATAGTTTAGAGCAACAAGTTTGGGATTAGGGTTCAACCTCCAATTACCAAGGCCATCAGGACTCATGGCACTACTAAAGTGATAAGGCCAGGCGATACTTGTACTGTTCTCATTCTGTGTATGTTCAGTAAAAACGGTTATGTGCAAAATAATAGCAGTATGTTTCAAATAAATTAAAAAAGCTCAATCCTCATAATAGCACTTATTCCCATGTACACAAAGGCACTGGGAGTTCTGCACATTCATATCCAACTGAAAATATGATCAAACTATCAAATAATAAACTGAAAATGAAGAAAATATAGTAATAGTCTGTTCAAAGAAATAGCAGTGTGAGTATGTTCATTATCCAGCTGCAATATTTACAGTGTAAATTGAAATTTATTTCCAGATTTAGCTTTTCTGTAGATCACTGAACTAATATTTAGTTGTGTGACCATTGTTTCTGAAAACTGCTTTACAACTTTGTGGTATGGAGTCAACTAACGTCTGACATCTAAAAACAGATAATCCAACCCCAGCAGACTGCACTACATTTCCCAGCTCATTTGCATTTTTAGGTTTTACATCAAAAACTGCATACATTTTCAATTGGATTAAGGTCTGGGGATGGGGCGGCCACTTCATAACATCAATCTTGAATCTAATGTAACCAGGATGTTGCCCACTTGCTGGTGTGTTTGGGGTCATTGTCCTGCTGAAACATTTTAAGGACATGTCTTCTTCAGAATAAGGTAACCTGACCTCTTCCAGTTTTTTTTTATATATTCAGCCTGGCTCATGGTGCCTGGTATGCGATAAATGGGCCCAACTCGAGAGTATGAGGAACATCCTCAAACCATTCTGCTTGCAGCACCATGTTTTAAAGTCTTCGCAGTGAATCCGGTGATAATGGGTTGCCTGACAAACTGTCTGTGGCCTTTAGACCCAACAAGAAACAATCCTGCTCTCCTCCGTCCATAGAATGTTGCACCGCTTCTCTTTAGGCAGTCTTTGGCAAACTGTGACCTTTTCATGACGTATTTTTTTTCAGCAATAGCACTTTCTAGTAAATAGTTTGGCTTCACATAGGTGCCTCCTGATTATTGGAGGACTCACAGATAAGTAAAGATCTTCTTTTAACTCCCTGGAGTTCATCATTGGATGTATCTTTACCATTCTTGTTGTTCTATGATCTAGTCCGATGGTTGTATTCCTTTTCCTACCACCTGTTTCTGGTTTTGTCATTTTAAAGCATTGGTGATCTTTTTAGCAGAGCAGTCAATTATTTTCTGCACTTCTTGAAATGTTTTGCCCTTTCCAATCAACTTCTTGATGAAAGTTTTTTTTTTTGGTACGTGTCTGGTAAACCCAATTTTTTACTCACTGAGAATGGGCTAAAACCAGCAGGTACAACATTGGCTTCCCTCCTTCATTATATAAGAGGCATAATTGACATGTTTCTTCACAGAAAAATGTTCTTTTAATTAAGCCCCAAAATGCTATTAATTTTAAACCCCCCCTTTCAGTTAAGAGTCAAAAACCCCAAAATAAGTAGGTGTGTATGACTTTTGATTCTTTTGGGTTGTCCATTTACTCGACTCAGCTACTCATAAATTTTTTGACTTGTTGTATTAGTTTTCAAAAAAACCGGGGAATCAAACACTTTACTGATGTAAAATGTTTATTTTTTGGCCCGGTGCGGTCTGAGTTAAAGGGGTTGTCTCATACAAGGATGCTTTTTAGTTAAAATTTGAAAAAACAAGTCACTTTTGCAGAAAATTTGCCCTTTACATTGTCTACCTTTTTCCTAGATACCCCCTCTTGATGGATGCATCGTTTTCAGGTGTTATGCTGCGACTTTTTAAACCTTCCTGATAGGCTGCCAGCCTGGTCATTTAAAACTACAGACCTGGCTTTATGCACCCTAGGAAGAGTAAGCCCCCTGAATTCAAAATGAAACAAGAAAACGGACTGGGGTAAGTAAATCGATGTAATGAGACAACCCCTTTAAGGCTTTAATTGTTTCAGGAAAAGGGGAAAAACATAAAAGAAATGTCTGTTTTTCATGTTTTTTCTATTTATTTTCATAGCAAAAGGTTGCATAAATATTTTTAATTGGGTTTTTTTTAATTTTTTAGCTATTTAGTAGAAGTATTTTTAATTTTTTAGATCATATTAGGTCATTGGTGCGAGGCTATAAGCTGTGGTTTGGGCTTTTTTTATTAAAAATTATACGTGATCCCTGGGGGCACGGTTATAGATCCACTGGGCCCGCAAGCGTGGGTAACCCATATCATGAGCAGGTTTGGGGGGCCCCCTTTTTCCCAGAGCCACCGAAAGGGCAGGTTGGACTTTCTGTGGCAGCGCCCCCCGGTCGTACCCTAAAATCTTCTTTGCGATGGGCAAGGTAGTGGGGGCGAATCTATGGCAGGCTTGTATCGGGGACAGAAGGAAGGTCGGGGCAGGCGGCAGGAAGCATGGTCAAGGGAACACAAAGGCAGGGGTGGGTTTCAGGGGTAGGGGCAGACAGGAAAGGGGAACATTTCTTAAGGAATAAAGGCCCAATAGATCCGCGGGGCATGGGGGAAGGGACTGCCTAATGAGTCACTACGTGTTAAAAATCACAAGGAAACTGGTTTTTAAAAAAACTTGAATTCCCTGGCCTTCAGTCCAGGGGGGCTGTGCCCAATGTCACTCCATTGTGCCCCTTCGGGCCCCAAACGTAGGTTGACTTGGAAAACCCGAACGCTTTTGGTCACCCCCGCAGAAAGAATTTTAAACCCCTTTTCATGTCTTTTAAAAAAAAAAATTTTAATCAAACAATAAATACAAATTAAATTTTTTTTCTCTTTTGGTTTTTTGCTTTCTCAAGCCAAACTGTCCTACATTCATAATGTTAACAGAACAGCACTGAATTAATGCAGTTATAGGCTTATAGAAATTGGAATCAGTTAATTAACTTCTCCTAAAAGGAAAATTTTTCCCTGGGATTTGCCCCTTTAATTGACGTTGTCAAAGGGCCCGTGTGTTTAATAAGGAAAATTACCATAGTTTTTAAATTTGGGGGAAAATAATGCAAGTTTATATTGTTACTCATTTTCAGTGAAAATACTCTGCTGAGGATAATTCTGAAAATGCTGAGGTCTACCATTATTTAAAAAGGTCTATATTGTATGTTATGGTGATTAAAATTTTAGTGATTCGAAAGCTATAAAAGGAAAAGCTAAAAAAAGTCCCCCCTTTCCTTAGCATCCTAAATTGCTTTCATTCCCAACAGCATTAATGCTAAATTTGTTTTTTTCCAAGAGATTTACAAACATACACCTCTTTGTATTTAATATTTCAGTGTGTGTGTGTACATACGCATAACCTTTTGTTTGTTAATATAGTCACAACTGCTTGTTCATACAAGTGAGGTATTGTACATACACAAGCAGACGTTTCAGGTACTGCTCATCCATACAAACAGCTGTGCCCGGTACTGCTCCCTCATACAAGCAGCTGTGCCAGGTGCTGCTCGTCCATAGAAGCAGAGTTACTTTGCTGTCCTTTTAAACGGGTAGCCAAAAGGTACTGCTAGCCTATACAAGAGTGTTCCCCATGCCGTCCCTTCGATGGGTATGCCGGTATACTTGTCCCAACAAGGGCCCTGCCCCGGGATTGCTCATCCATACAAGTGGTGTACCAGGTGCTACCATCCTTAAAACGGGGTGTGCCCGGTAAAGGTGTCCCCAAAAAATAGATGGCCAGGTGCTACTCATTTTACAAGCGCTGTGCATTTGTTTGGGTTTTCCCTAAAGTTGTTTTCCCGGGGGTGGTACCCTACAATGGCTGTAGGTGCCAGATACAACGGTGTGCCCGATCTGCTAAATACCAGGGTTGCCAGGTTTTGCTTATTCATTTCAGCAGATGTTTCAGATACTTTTCATCTGTGTCACGCACTGCTTGTGCATACAAGCAGATGTGCCATGTGCTACTCATTCAGACAAGCAGCTGTGCCAGGGGCTGGCTATCCATACAAGTGGCTGTGCCAAGTGGTGGTCGTCCATTCAAGTGGCGGTGTCATGTGCTGCTTGTCCATCCCTGTGCCAGGTGCTATTTATTCACATCAGCAGCCGTGCCAGGTGCTGCTCCTTCATACAAGCAGATTTCCCAGATTTTGTTCATCTGTGTCAGCTGTGCCAGGTGCTGTTTGTCCATACATGTGGCTGTGCAAGGTACTGCTCCCATATACAAGCAGTTGTGCCAGGCACTGCTCATTCAGCAAGTGCCTTGCCAGGTACTGCTCATATAAGTTGCTGTGCCACGTATCTCATTCATACAAATTGCTGTACCAGGTACTGCTCATCTATACATGCAGCTGTGCCAAACAAATTTCCAGTGCCAGGTAGTGTTCACCTTTGCAAAAGGCTGTGCCAGGTACTGCCTATTTATACGATCAGGTGTTCCAGGTTGTAAAGGAGGGCAAATGTATATAGTGTATAAGGCTATGTTCACACGGCTTATTTGCGGGGCGTAATCACGCCCCGCCATTATGCCGTGAGGATGGGGGCGGGAGCGGGGGGCCGGCACCTCGCCAGCCCATAGACTATCATTACTAGCAGCGCGTATAAGCCGCTAGAAAATGACATGTCACTTATCTCCCAACGCGGCGTATTCGCCGAGCGGGGAGAGGAGAATTAATCCATAGTTCTCCGCAGTACGGCACGAAATTATGGACTGAAATACGTCCCATTTTAAGTCGTGTGAACATAGCCTTATACTGAATAGTGGTGAGTATACATATTTAGGATGTTTATGTACAGTGATAGTAGTCTAGTAATCTGGAAAATGTGTAGAGTGCTGAGTCATTAGGAGAAGGGGTTAACAGCCTAGCAGTCAGAGAGAGAAAGCTGGGGTATAAGGCAGACAGTGCAGCCAATCAGGAGAGCTTACAGGGGTGGAGCTGAAGATCATGTACACAGTTATAAGATAGAGCCTGCCAGCTCTGGAGTTAGTTCTGGTTATAGTTATGAAGATGTTCTACATTTGGTTCCACTTGAGAGCAGCAGTTGAAGGGGAAACCCCTGGGTATTAAGCTAGCAATAAGCAGAGCAGGCTGTGCAGAGAAGAACAGCCCGACTCACTGCAGCACCTGAGTTTGAGCAGGCACAGAGCGAGACAGAGAGAAAAGAGACCAGGTGGAGTAGACAATGAGGAGAGAAAGACACAACTCACATTAACCCCTTACGGACCTTGCATTTTTTTTTTGGTTGACACATTCCTTTTTTCCTCCAAGCCTTCCAAGAACCATAACTTTTTTATTTTTCCACCTACCTAGACAAATTAGGGCTTTTATTTTGCGGGACAAGATGTACTTTCTAATGGTGTTATTCACAATACTATAGAATATACTGGGAAACCGCTAAAAAAGTTCCAAGTTAAACAGAATGTGAAACAACATACTTGCGCCATGTTTGGAGAGTTTTTTTTAAGGGCATTCCTTCTGCAGTACAAATGGTGTATTATCTGTATCCTACAGGTTCATTCAATTCCGGCAACACCAAACATGTAGAGTTTTCATAATGTTTTGGTACGGTAAAAAAAATCCAAACACTTTTGATTTTTGAAATTTGCGCTGCAGCACCATTTTCTGCAACGAATAACACCTACAGACTTGAATGAGGATGCATTTTTTGTGGGCTGGAGTGGACTTTTTATTGAAACCAGCTTGGAATACATGTGACTTTTTTGATCAATTTTATTCCAATTCTTAGAGAATGTGAAATGACCAAAAATATAAAATTTTGGCGATTGGAATTTTTTTTATTTTATTGTGTTCAGCATACGGGATAAATTATGTAATATTTTAATAGATCAGACTTTTTGCAATACCAAATATGTGTAACTTTTTATTATTTTATTTTATTTGTAAAATGGCAAAAGGGGCGTGATTTGAACTTTTAATATTTTTCAATTTTTTTTACACCTTAAAACATTTATTTATTTTTTTACTTCAACTTTGAGTGACCCTAGGGTACTACACCACTAAGGGGCACGATCATTTTTGCAGCCTAATGCATTAGTGGAGGGAAAAAAGGCAATTCAAAACTCTACACGCCTATATGGTGCTCTCCCCAAGGAGAGATGTTCCCCTTTCTGAGCCTAATGCATTGTAATACAGGAAGTAGTAAAACAATAAACATGGCAGCAATGAAAGCCTTTACAAGGCTTCCAGTTGCCATGTTAACCAATCCGAACCCCACGATTTTGCCGTGGGGTCTCCGATCAGAGTGAAGAATAGTTTTTTATTGATTCCATTTTGCAATACATTCAACTTTTCGATCACTGTTTTTTCCAATTTTTCGATACACAAAATGATCCAGAAAAAAATAGCAATTTTCATGTTATACTGGATGGGATACATAATGTTATATTTTAAAAGATTAGACTTTCACAGATGCAGCTATACCAATTATCTCTAACTTTTTTTATTTTTTTATTTATAAAATGACAAAAGAGGGGTATTTTGAACTTTTAATATTTTTTATTATTTTTTAAACTTTTTTTAAAATTTTATATATTTAGTGGGACAAGTATGAAAACTAAGTCTAAGACTTTCATTAATGCCGGTAGCAACCAATCAGAGCTCCCCTTTAATTTTTTCAGAGCATTATATGAAATAAAAGGGAGCTCTGATTGGTTTCTAAGGTACTTGACCACTAGGGGGCATAATTGTTTTTACATCCTTTGGCATTATGTATATATTAGCCTGCTTCATACTCCCCTCATGTCGCTATGACGTACCAAAACGTCATAGTGCGCTAAGGGGTTAAATACTTAATGAGTACCTATCACCTCCACACAAACACACAAAAAATAATAGTAGATGAAACTATAAGACTTTTTTTGACAATACATGTCATTAGCAAATCAGAGGGTTTACCTAACTATTACAGGGATACAGGCTTTAGTTTCACTTTCTTAGACATAGATCCTTATCTTGCAGGATTCCATCTGTTGGGAGATACACCACACTTGTCCGTCTTTATCCTCTCTCCTGCAATCCTGCCGACTACGCCAATTTGTAACAGACGGTGGCACCCCAACTGCGTCCGCCCGATGCCCATGGCAACCACCCTTAAAAGTTATTTTGAATTGCGGGGAGAGGCACAGTGTTTGTCAATTGATTATCACCGGTGCACCACACGTCTCAAAGTGTGCCCCTCAGAGTTGCAGTAACCATGAGGAGTCGAAGATATTATTGGCTGTCATTCGGAGAAAGAGTAGAAAGCCATGTTCTTGTATGTAGTTGCAATTTGTTAACAGCAGTGGCAATCCGGAAGAGGCCAGAGAAAGATCCCCACTCCAGAGTCAGTGAGTGTCTGGAGGAAAAACATAGATCCGGGAGCAGCGAGAAGTTCAGCAGGAGACCTGAGCCATTGTGGAGGGAGCCACTGAGAATGGTCAGGAAGCACAGTAAGAGGGGCAACGTTTAGCTGCGTGTGGATGCTGAAGTTGCTGGGTACCAGGACATGAGCGCACTGTATATACTGCAACAGCCACTAAGGACGAGTGTAAAAGCCTCATCAATCCCAGAACAGTTGTCGTATCAATTGATTATCACCAACGCACCACACGTCCCAAACACCCTGTCTGTTACAGTTTTAGTCTCCTGTTACTTCAAGAGGTTTCCCTGGAGATGATAGGTCGTCATTAAGCTATTATCTTCTCTGAGGCTTCTCTAAAAAGAAAATGGACAATGCAACAGTCAGACCTTTCTCATGTATGGCTACTCTAATTTCCTATACTTCTATATGATAGTTTAGGTTACGCAAAGATCTGAAGGCAATAAATGTACAGCATTATTAAGTTGCTAATAGCATTTAAAAGTCCTAAAAGCTGTATAATAACCTTTGTAGGGCTGTGATGGAGGCCTCTGTGGTTGTCACTGAGCTTATCAGGATACAGGGTAAAAATATATTTGAGAAATGTCAACTTTTTCAGGATATGTTTTTACAAAGGGAAATACTATATATTTACAGTTGTTATTTTGTGTTCCCGGTGACTGCTCATTAATCATTATCAGCATGGGGATTCACCTTACTCTAATTTACAGTAATAAGGAGATCGTAGTGTGAATCTCCATGAAGTTGTCTAATATTAGTACTCTGATCTAGCAACAAAGACAGCACTCACAAACAAGCAGGGTATGCACAAGAAAAGTTACAAGCCATTAAGAAAAAGGAATCATGTTCCATCTCAGATGACATCTAATAATTAGCTGGATGTAATTATGAGCCTCTGATTTGCTGCTGACACATCCCCCAGCCCCGGCTACATTAATAAGCAATGTATCTGCGCACTTTCTACAGTATTTTATTGACAGGTTGACATGACATTTTTCATTCTTAAGTTTATGTTTCCACGGCACTGACAGAATTACTTATTTTATATGCTTCCAGATTATCTTTCACCAGACAGAACTCTTATTAGATGTTATAAAAACCTTAAGCTAGTGAATGACTGTGGCGGTCAAAAAGGGGGATGGGAAACATGAGAAAATATGGACTATATGTTAAAGGCAATCTCCACTACAGGATAGGGAGTATAGGTTTGTACTGCCTGTATAGTAAAACATTTTTCCAATATCCTGTTACAAAATTCTAAGGGACTCATGCATGAAATCTTTTTATGTCTATGACTTTCGTTCTTGCCCATCGCAACCAATCAGAGCTCCCCTGTCATATGGGTGGGGGAGCAGAGTGTATTATATGTGTGTCATATGGGTGGGGGAGCAGAGTGTATTATTTGTGTATTATATGGGTGGGGGAGTGAATCTAGCTTTGCCCAGATCCTTCACATCAGAGCTGTCCCTGGAACAAGAGCAGAGTGGCCTTCAGTCAGTTTCACTTTCAGTTTGATACAGCTCTGGGGGAGTAAGCACAGAGCATGCAGGCAGCCAATCATAGCACAGGGGGTGTGTCCCGTCCAGGGGGTTGAATTAATTATCAGGCAGCCACACACAGCAAATGGGGCATGGCCCGACCTCAGGCTACAGTTTTAGGTGTAGAACACACAGATTAACTCATAGCTGCAATACAAAATGATTTCGGTAATAGAAACCAATTGGAAGTGCTTATTTTTACTGTCCCCATCATTACAGATATGATCTTTGTAGCAAGAAAACCCCTTATTTGCCTTATTTTCTTAATATTTTAAGTGTTCCGATGCTTGTTGCTAGTTATATAAAGATATATATGAACCATCCTCTGTTTTGAATAGTGTACCATCTGACAATATACAGTGGAGAAAATAAGTGTTTGGTACACTGGCAATTTTGCAAGATTTCCCACCTACAAAGAATGGAGAGGTCTGTAATTTTTATCATAGGTACACTTCAACTGTGAGAGACATAATCTAAAAACATCAAATTGTATGATTTTTAAATAATTAATTTTAATTTTATTGCATGAAATAAGTATTTGAACACCTACCAACCAGCAAGAATTCTGGCTCTCACATACTCTCACAGACTTTCTTTAAGAAGCCCCCCAAGGCTGACCAAGCTTGCACACACTGCAGCAGGGATTTTAGCTCACTCCTCCAACCAGATCTTATCCAGATCTTTCAGGTTTCGGGGCTGTCACTGGACTACAGTGAGTGTCAGCTCCCTTCAAAGATTTTAGATTGAGTTCAGGTCATTGTCTTACTGGAAGACCCAGCCAGGACCCATCTTCGTTGCTCTTACTGAGGGAAGGAGGTGGTTGACAAAAATCACACTAAACAAAGTCCTATCTATCCTCCCTTAAATATCGTGTACTTGTACTGTCCCCATTGCATAAAAAGCACCCCTAAAGTATGCTTTTCCACTCCCATGCTTCACAGTTGGGACAGTGTTCTTGGGGTTGTACTCATCCTTTTTCTTCCTCCCAACATGGCAAATTGAGTTGATACCAAAAATTTGTCTTCTCAGCTGCCCAAAAGACCATCTCCCATGCCTCCTCTGGATCATCCTGATGGTCATTGGCGAACTTCAAGTGGGAATTGAGATGTGCTGGCATGAGCTGGGGGACCTTGCGTGCCCTGCAGGATTTTAAACCAGGACGGTGTATTGTGGTCCCAGCTCTATTTATGTCATTGACCAGGTGCTCCCATGTAGTTCTGGGATGATTCCTAAACTTTCTCAGAATTATCCTTACCCCACGAGGCAAGATCTTGCATGGGGCCCCAGACCGAGGGAGAGTGACAGTCACCTTGTGTTAGTTCCATTTTCTAATAATTGCGCCAACAGTTGTTGTCTTCTCACCAAGCTGCTTGTCTATTGTCCTGTAGCCCATCCTAGCCTTGTGGAGGTCTATAACTTTGCCCCTGGTATCCTTAGGCAGATCTTTGGTTTTGGCCATAGTAGAGAGCTTTTACTGTGATTGATTAAGCGCGACATGTATAATTTTTGTCGCCCAGGCGACAATTTTTATATACATAAAAAAGCATAGAATGCGCCTGATTTATGAACCTGCTCTATAGCGGGTCATAAATCATGCACATTCTAGCAGTTGATCGAGTGTTCTTGCTCAGGTATACCACTTTGAAAGTGGTCTTTGTGTTCCTGCAGTTTTGTGCCTAGAATTGGCGTACTGTAGCTATTGTTGTGTAGATTCATTTGGTTCTTGTGCGCCCCGCCTCCCTAGAACCGTAGGGAAGTGGGGCACACTAGAACCGTACAAAGCTTTGTAATGCACCCAGGAGTGGTGTGCGGGATGGATTTCAGTACAGTGAACGGGGCATCGCTGGATATCGGGCTGATAAGATGCCAGATATCTGGCGCAGCCCTGTTCATACATGTCTCCCTAAGTGTGTGGCCAGGAGTCTTTTATACAGGTAATGAGATCAAACAGGTGCAATTAATACAGGTAATGAGTACAGAGTACGGGAGCTTCTTAAAGAAAATCTAACAGGTCTATGACCGCCACAATTCTTGGTAGTTGATCAAATACTTATTTCATGCAATACAATGCAAACTAATTATTTAAAAATCATACAATGTGATTTTTTGAATTCTTTTAGATTCTGTCTCTCACAGTGTATGTATGATAAAAATCACAGACCTCTCCATTGTTTGTAGGTGGGAAAACTTGCAAAATCCCCAGCGTATCAAATACTTATTTTCATCACTGTAAATGAAAATGTTTCACAGCATTTTATAAATTTGTTCCATTCTACCCCAAAAGTAATCTCAGCTATGCCACTTTGAAACTGGTATGGATTTGTATGACAGTTTAACACCAAACTTTGGCGCATCTTAGGCACATTTTTCGTGCATTGTACGACTCTGGACTGACACACCCCTGCATTGTTGATGCATTCAATAGTGCTGTGCCTTGCAAACATTGCGCTAAGTTTTGGTGAACAATGGTTCTACAACAGTTTGTTTTTCTTAAAGGGGTGTTATCGTTTGAGCTGTTCGCGCTGTTCTGCTAATTTTCTCAGATTCAGTTTGAAATCCAGAGGCGTGTCTCTCCTCTGAGCAGGCGTGTCTCCCCTCCCAGCAGGCGTGTCTCTCCTCTCAGCAGGCGTGTCTCTCCTCTCAGCAGGCGTGTCTCTCCTCCCAGGAGGCGTGTCTCCCCTCACTGAAGAACTGTGACATCATCATTTTGTTTGAAGCAGGGGATGCAGAAGGTTGTCTGGATATAACAGCTCTGTAGCCTCCTGCATGCTTATTTATGCAGCCTTGAGGCTCCAAACACCAGCAAGCACCTGTCATATGTCTTAGTTTACACACAAATCACGCTGAAATCCAACAGCTTTAACTTCTAGTGGTCTTCACCCAAATTGTACTGACAACAGGCAGATACCTTTACTCAACTACAAGGACAAATGTCAGCTTCAAGTAAAGATCTCTGCTTGCTGTCAGTAACGTGAGAGGGAAAAAAATGGAGGAAGAAGCACTCAGCTTTTAGAAAAGACCCTGCTCAGCTTGTCACTAGCTTGGGCTGTTGGTGAAGCGGTAGAGTTTTAGCTTTACAACGAAGGGGTTTGGAGTTCTAGTCCCCTCACAGAGTATTTTTTTCCCCCCTAAATTCTCCACATATGTATAGAGACCTAAAATATATATGTCAATCTCTATAATTAAAATATATATATATATATATATATATATATATATAATATATATATATATATTATATATATATTATATATAACATTACATAGCTCCCCTATATCATGTCTCATCTCACATTGCATTGTATATGCATTGTATCACATGTGTTGGAAGTGCTTGGTGTGACTACTGTGACAATGGGACACTATATAGGGGAGCTTTGTGTGTGTATATGACTAAAATTATAGATGTCTACAAATATATTTTCATATCTTTACATATGTGTACAATTTATAAAAGAAAAAAAAAAAAAAAGAAAGCTACTGATGGGGCTTGAACTCCCAACCTCTGTCTTGCGGGGCTGATCACGTAAACTTGCATTATACAAGCAGCTTATGCAAACACAGTGTTGAATCCTTATGTTATACACTACAGATGATGACGTCATAAGGAGGCGGGGCTTGCATTCGATCTGAGGAACAGAATGCCTTCTTTTCCAAGTAGCAGCTTAAGGACTGGATCTGTGAGGAGGTTAATCAACCTCTTGGCAAAAGCCCCTTAAACAGCCAGTAATTGCCCAGAACATTGACCCTAAAGCTGGGAGATGTACATAGAGGCAGCAGACCTTGGTTTCACTATCGATTTTAACAGCTCAGAGGGGAGTAAACACAGAGTGTGTAGGCAGCCAATCACAGTGCAGGGGGCATGGCCGGGGCGTTTCCTGTCTAGGGGCGTATCCTAACAGGCTGAATGAAATGTCAGCCAGCCAATCACAGTGCAGGGGGTGTGTCTAGAAAATTGACCAGGGAGCATTTTGACCAGCATCAGAGCAACAGCAGAAACAGAATACAGATTTACAGAGGTGCTCATATCTGCTAAACCAAGTGACAGAGGTAATGCAACCCAATTACAAAAGTGCTTATTTTTACTGTCCCCATAATCTGAGACATGATCTTTGTAAGGATAAAACCCCTTTAAAGCACGGCAAAAAAATTCTGCAGCCCCATTCATATTGTTGCCCCTTTTTTTTTTTTTT
>JAODAL010035453.1:0-42930 GCA_025379985.1 Phyllomedusa bahiana | reverse complement strand
AAAATGAACAGCGCATGAAAGCGCTATGAACAGCCCGATGAACAGCCTATAAACAGCCCATGAACACCCGCGATAAACACCCGAGAACAGCGCTATAAAACGCCCATGAACAGCCCTATGAAAGCGCGATGAACACCCCGATGAACACCTATGACAGCCCTGAAACAGCGCGATAAAACAGCCCGATGAACACCCATATGAACAGCGCGATGAACAGCCCGATGAACAGCGCGATGAACAGCCCGATGAACAGCCCGATGAACAGCGCTATGAACAGCCCGATGAACAGCGCTATGAACAGCCCGATGAACAGCGCTATGAACAGCCCGATGAACAGCGCTATGAACAGCCCGATGAACAGCCCGATGAACAGCGCTATGAACAGCCCGATGAACAGCGCTATGAACAGCCCGATGAACAGCGCTATGAACAGCCCGATGAACAGCCCGATGAACAGCGCGATGAACAGCCCGATGAACAGCCCGATGAACAGCGCGATGAACAGCCCGATGAACAGCGCTATGAACAGCCCGATGAACAGCCCGATGAACAGCCCGATGAACAGCCCGATGAACAGCGCTATGAACAGCCCGTTTCTCCGCCCGATGCACAGCCCGATGAACAGCCCGATGAACAGCGCTATGAACAGCCCGATGAACAGCGCTATGAACAGCCCGATGAACAGCGCTATGAACAGAGCGATGGCGATGAAGAGGTGCCTTCAGGAGAGCTGTAATGCTCTTCATGATCTTCATCATTCAAGCTGCAGTAAACTTCACTGGTGAGTACCCACATAGATTTTTATATGTTGGAGTGTAGAAAATGTTTATAAAGCCTTAAAATATATATAAATAATAAAATAAATGTAATGCCGCTACTTTGCGGATTTTCACCTATAGCGGGGGTCTCTGGAACACAACACCCGAGATAAGTGAGGGATCACTGTATATATACATATATATTTGTATTGTACACTATTCCCAGGTTTGAACACTTTACAGTCCCCCTGTTTGAGTATCCTTCCTTTGTACAACATTTTGCATAGCTGATAGCGCCATCTACAGGCACACAGCCCGCACACCAGCTGATAACCAGCCCGGTAACTGACAAGGGGAATTTGCTCATGATGAGAAGGTGAAGGAGGCAATGGCATAAATGGATTTGCTTTTAATAGTTTTGCAGAATCTGACTCTAGTAATTACACCGGCCTAATTAAAACCACTTGTGTTGAGCAGCGAAGCGGCCGCGTCTCCGGAGCCTTCATTTTCATGTCAATTCTATTGATTTTAGCCGAGGGTGCGAGGTTTTCAGGGGCTGAGGATAAGACATTAATTTCATTTTACATGTGTGACCTGCCTGCAGCACCTCCATGAGATGGATGCACGGACGGAAATGGAGCGGCTGCAATCACCCTGGGTTAAAGGGGTTATCTGACTTCTTAAAATTCCCAAATAAAATATGCAATACCAAATGCACATCACACCCGCAGCCCGCTATCTTTGCCAGAGCCGTTTTCAGGCTAAATCATACGCAGAAAAAATGTCACATTAACATGTTGCACCACGCTACGCCACATCGTATCACCATTATCCAGTTCCTGACCGCCCTTCCCCAATTCACTCTCACATTTTCTTTTTGCTTAAAGGGGTTTTGCCCCGATCTCATTTCATACTTCCTGCATCCAGCTCTTCAGCTCTTTGTGCTCAGAAGGGGGCCTTTCCTCTATGTAGTCAAAGAAAGGTCTGCTGATGTAAAGCATTGTGAGTACCTGAGAGGTAAAGTTTTTGGCTCCAGGCACAAGGGTCCTAGGTTCAAATCCCTGCAGCAACCAGACCTGTGGATTTTTTTCTCTTTATCGATGCACAGACCTTATTGTGGTTTCTTTTTTATTTATTTGCACTGTTTGACTGATTACTAAGGAGTACAGAGGACAGAAGTAGAATGACAGCACCTGGGGTTTGAATTCTCAGTAGCTGCCTGAGAGGAGAGATGATGTCTGAGCATGTGCGGCCAGGAGTGAGCAGCTCACAGCCCTGGTCGTATCCCCTGGAGACGAGTTGTAAATAATGGATCACTAAAGGAGCAGCTAAAACAAAAACGGTGCAGAATTTTTAATAACAATGAATGGTGAAAATGTTTGTTATTTCATCTGCAAGCTTCCCACGTCCATTTTACTTCGTGGCAAAACCACTTTAATACAAGCGGGTTTGAATTCTATAACGCTGTCTCGCTCTCGGTTATTCTACTAATTTTGTCGCATTTATTTTTGTCATTTTTACATTGAATATTTTTTGGAATATCAGTAAAAATGTTAACAAAAATTGTCTGCTTTTTGCATTTTTTACATTTATTTTTTTTAACGGCAAAAGTGGCTCTGAAACAAATTTTTAGAATTGTGTTACTTTACAATCACGGACATTAATATACAGTGAAGGAAATAATTATTTGACCCCTTGCTGATTGTGTAAGTTTGCCCACTGAAAAAGACATGAACAGTCTACAATTTTAATGGTAGGTTAATTTTAACATTGAGTGATGGATTATCCAAATTAAAATCCAGAAAATCAGATCGATGTTGATTAACAATCATTTTGTATTTCTTCCATTTTCTTACTATTGCACCAACAATTGGCTCCTTCTCACCCAGCGCCTTACTTATGGTTTTATAGCTCATTCCAGCTTTGTGCAGGTCTATGATCTTGTGCGTGACATCCTTAGAAAGCTCTTTGCTCTTGCCCATGTTGTAGAGGATAGAGTCTGACTGATTAACTGAGTCTGTGGACAGGAATCTTTTATAAAGGTGACTATTTAAGACAGCTGTCTTTTCTGCAGGTAACAAGTTGATTAGGAGCATCTAACTGATTCTGTAGGAGCCAGAACTCTTAGTGGTTGGTACGGGATCGAATACTTATTTCTCTTAGAAAAATGCAAATAAATGTATATAATTCATACAATGTGACTTTCTGGATTTTATTTTGGATATTCTATCTCTCAATGTTAAAATTAACCTACCTTTAAAACTATAGACTGTTCATGCCTTTGTCAGTGCGCAAACTTACACAATCAGCAAGGGATCAAATCACTATTTCCTCCACTGTATAGGTGATTTAAAGTTTTAGGGGTGAGGCTAAAAGTTGCAGTTTTGGCTGTCAATTTTTTAATAACTTTTTAAATCTATTTTAAATTTTGTGCCTCTCATCGGGTCAGATAAAGTTTTTTCCTGTTTTTTCCCTGATTTCCCCTGTATCTGGGACTCATATATTAGACACTGAAGTTACTGCAAAGCTGATCAACAGCTTCTATAATCACTGAGCCCCAACAGTCACATGACCAAAGGGATTGAGAAGCTTAAAGAGGTAGCTTCAGCAAATCCTCTTCGCCAGACGCTCGTTGCTAAGTGTGGTCCGGCCTTGCAAGTGAATGAGGAGGGAGGCGTCAGTGCCATCCACCTTATTCACTTCTATGGGAGTTCCGAGTATCACCGAGCGTACACACTTCCAAAGAAGTTCCATAGAAATGAATAAGGAGGACGGCAGTGGCACCACCTTCCTCATTCACTTGCAAGGCCGGACCACACTTAGCAACGAGCGTCTGGCGAAGAGGATTTGCTGAAATGGTCCAGTATTAAGAGGCTGTATTCAACCTCCCCTGTATCTACTAGATTTGGAACTTAATAAAGTGCGTGAAGATTTTTGGTGAGTGCCATGAATAATGTTCTTCTATACCTCGATTTACCCCTTTAAATCTCCCTGCCTATCTGTGTATACAGTGCTCATTGAGCTAGAGGTTTTGCTGTATGGGGCTCTTTCCAAGTTTGATGCCCCTCTCACTATGGGCCACATGTATGAAAACTGTCTCGGTCTAAAACTCACTTTGTTGCCCATAGCAACCAATCAGAGCTCATAGCAACCAATCAGAGTCCATAGCGACCAATTAGAGCTCATAGCAACCAATCAGAGCGCCCCTGTCATTTCATATAGTGCTCTGGGAAAATGAGAGGGGCGCTCTGATTGGTTGCTATATGCTCTGATTGGTCGCTATGGGCTCTGATTGGTGGCTATGTGCTCTGATTGGTGGCTATGAGCTCTGATTGGTGGCTGTGTGCTCTGATTGGTCGCTATGAGCTCTGATTGGTGGCTATGAGCTCTGATTGGTGGCTATGGGCTCTGATTGGTTGCTATGGGCTCTGATTGGTTGCTATGGGATCTGATTGGTTGCTAGGGGCTCTGTTTGGTTCCTATGAGCTCTGATTGGCTCCTATTGGCTCTGATTGGTTGCTATGAGCTCTTATTGGTTATTATGTTGCTATGGGCCCTGATTGGTTGCTATGAGCTCTGATTGGTTCCTATGAGCTCTGATTGGTTTCTATGGGCAATAAAGTGAGTTTTAGACCTAGACAGTTTTCATACATGTGGCCCTATATGTTTTGTGGCACCTACAGTGCTTTATCTTCCAGACTGGCTGGTGTGGCGGGTATACTGGTACTTGTAGAGTACCAGCATACCACACTAGAACCGCCCCCATCCTGCCCACCATCATCTACGCTACTGCATTGAGTGCTGTATGTACAACAACTAAGAAGGCAGGGACGGCAATAAACCCCTCTTGCCTTCCCCATGGAGAGTCCAGCACAGCCAAATCTCCCCTTCCGCAGCTGCATAGTTAGGCCATGTTCACACGGTGTGTTTGCAGGGCGTAATTACGCCCCGCAATTACACCGTGTGACCGGGGGGGGGGCGGGAGCGGGGGACTGAGCAGGGGGCCGGCACTTTGCCGGCCCATAGACTTGAATTGGCTAGCGGCGCGTTATTTGCGGCTAGTAATTCACATGTCAATTATTCTCCCCGCCCGGCGAGAGGAGACGTAATCCATAGTTCTCTATGAGAACTGTGGATTACCGGAATGCATGGGCCGTTTTCAGCCCGTAATTGGCGCACTTCGGCGCGTAATTACGGACCGAAATACGGCCCATTATAAGCCGTGTGAACATAGCCTTAGCGTGCAGCTATTAACTCTGCATGGCTGTTTGGAAAAACCTGCTGACCACCCGGCTTCTGTTTTATAAGCTGCTGACACCTGGACCTATAAAGTCAACAGGCAATCAGTATCAGTATGAGCCCAGACTGAACCCATCCACCTCTTAAGTTGAGCAGTGCCCTGGGAGGCTACCTGCCCCCGACCATGACACCAAATAAGGCCATGCTCCTAATCCCCAAGTACACCCATATCATCAAGCCATCTATGTCAGAACAAACTGCTGACGTCTTGCAGGCAGTTTGCAGACTACAAAACTAATAAGAAAAGCAGGGAGCTGATGACTTCCTGCTCCACCATGGTTTTTAACTGTTTATGTGTCCTTTGAACACACAAACAGTAAAGATAGGCAAAGCCAAGCCATGGATCCTGGCCATATGTCCTGGATTCCCATACATTCACCACCTGGGACTCCAATACTTGTGGGGCCCCTCAACAACTGCCTATTGTGTCCAATGGAAAAGATGGCCTTGTACCCTCCATGTGTCACGTACCCTCCACGTTAGCATAAATACTAAAAAGCAATTCAGTACAAGTTTAACGGTAACACAACTAACATGTGGCGTGTGGTGTGGTAGATATTGTTGGCCGCTAAAATATTTGCAGCTAGTGGTGGGAAAAAGGAAGCGTCACTATGTAGATTCTATGACATAAAAGCAACACGACACGTAATTTGTCATAAAAGTCACACCAAGCGAACCAGGACAAGACGAGATTTCAAATGTCGGGAAGAAAACATTAATTTTACCATTTTTGTTCTTTTTTTTATACTGTTTTATTTTAAACTAACTTATTTTTCTCTGAAAGTTGAGTTTGACATACTTGCTTTATAGTAACACCTACTCACAGGTCCTAGATACTTCCCATCTCCTCATGGAGCACTTTTTTCTTTTCAGGTCGTGATAGGGCGGTCTCGCTGCGCTGCTCTCCGGCTTCAAACTATACTTTTAAAGGGGTTTTCTATTTTTACAAAAATTAAGAAAACATTTCACCTTTTAAAGGGGTTATCCGGGATTTTAAAGATTTCATCCAGGAGTTTAAAGATTTCGTAGAACACTATAAACAGCATTCCTCTACATTCATGTGTTTCTTTTCTTTTGCCTTCTTATTCATCTATCATAAGACCCACTTTTCGCGGTGAAACTTCCTGCTTGTGAGAGTGACAGTAGATCTCCAGCAGCTCTTTCCTGCAAGTCCCAGACTGCATTGTAATCTAGGATTTTCCTCCACAGTTATCATTGCTAGACATTGTGCTGACATAAGTGTGTTCCCCCAGCTCTGTACTTGCTGTCATGACAATGGTAAGGCCATGTTCACACGGCTTAAATTTTGAACGTTATTCAGTCCGTAATTACGCGCCGGAGTGTGCAAATTAGGGGCTGAAAATGTCCCAGTCCATTAACGGTTATTCACAGTTTTTCATAGAGAACTATGGGATTATGTCTCCTCTCCCTGCTCGGCGAATTTCGCCGAGGGGGAGATAAGTGACATGTGAAAATTTCCACGGCGTATAAAGCGCCGCTGGTAATAAAAAGTCTATGGGGCGGCGAGGTGCCGGGGCCCCGCCGCACCGGCCCCGCCTCCCCGCCCCGCCCCCGGCCACACGGCGTAATTGCGGGGCGTAATTACGTCCCGCAATTAACGCCGTGTGAACGTTTCCCTAATATTAGGGGTCATGAATCACTTGAAAAAATTACAGAGCTGCAGTCATCCTTTTCTTTACAGCAGTACACAACCCCCCAGCTCGAACGCTTTTTCCTCTGCTCCTATTACTAAGTTCTACTGGCTGGACTAAAAAATAAACAAAGAAAAAGAAACAAGAGCACCCATATTTATAAAACTTATACATTTTATTTGGAATAAATCTAAAATGTGTCTCAGAAGCAAGCTGATGCAGTACACTTTTTTTGGGTAATTGGATTTCCTTTTAAAAATTGATTCAATCTGTCCTTGCCTCATTATTTTATTTGATGCAATAATTTAAAGGGGATATTTAATGATAAATATTGTTAAGATGTTTACTATTTATCCCTATGCTTGTTTTTCTGCTACCGTTTGACTTTATGTAGATTTGTACATGTTATTATTTTTTAGATACATTTTAGATTTATTCCGAATAAAATGTATAAGTTTTATATGGGTTCTAAGTCCTCTTTTTGTTTGTGTATTATACTTTGAGCGACATTACCCTTTACTGGGGGATAAGTTTTAAAGTATCTAAATACCTGGCCCAATGTATTTTTCAGGAGTCTTTTTTGTGTTAAAAAATAAACAAACAGTTCCCCCTCCCCTGTAAATACTCTAATGTAATAACTTCTATTCACTTGCAAACTACAGACTGGAAAAAAACAAATTGCAGCCGATTGTTCTCTGCCAGGTCCACCCACTAAAAAGGGAGTTTCCTGACTGGCCTGTTTTCAAAGCACTCACTGAATTAAAACAGAACTTTTCACCGAGGCCAGTGATAAAAATTTTCAGGGGGTTTGCAGGGGATGGGGAGAGGAGAATTCAAGGCTCTTTGACTGGTTTTGCACAACAGGACAGGTAAATAATATGAATTACAAAGTTGAAAAAAATACAGTTGTGAGCCCTAAAAAAAATTAAAACAATAGTCCCGGAGAACCACTTTACATTCACCCCCATTCCGCACCCCACTTGTTTCCCTTTTTCCCCAACGTCACCACGTGCTCATATTATCTGCACCATCCGGGCTTTAGTGTTCTTGTGTCATATATCAAGAAAGAGACCACTGTGGCCGTGAAAAGATGCTGGGTGACATCAGCAATCAATAAAACTTCATCGGCCGTGAGAACCCGGAGTGGTGGTAGCGCCTGTTTTAGAACCTGGGCAACTGCCTGACAAGTTTTTTGTAAAAATGGAACACCCCTTTAAAGATTCTTTATCCCTTTCAAATCCCTGATTGCAACATGGGACGGGTCACAGCACCTGTAGTAGGGTTTTCCAAATACATTTTCAAGATGCTGTAATAGGTCATGTGATGTAACGTTTTCCTTGTAGTTGAGCGGTGCCCCAATACTACCATGTTTTTGCGCTGATTGCATTTTTTTCTGGGTTTCCCGGGGAAAATGACCTTTCAATAAAAAGTCCCCCTTTTGGGCCCCAAATGGTTCTGACATTTCAGGGTTGCACGGAATTGGGGGGCATCCCTTTTTTGTTAGTGCCCCTCTTAGGTCACTTACAGAGAACTCCGCATGCGCGACCATCTCCCTGTTTCCTGAGGAGGTATGAGCTGGCCTCAGAGAGGGTACTACAAGATGGGGGAGGTATGAATTGTCCCATTATAGTAAAAGGCTATATGGATGGGGCACACACACATCTATAGCCATTATCAGTCTCACCCTGTGGATGACTTACCAGGCTTACAGGTGTCTCCATATAAATGGCACACGTACAAAACTGGCAATACTGCAAGAAAAAAAAAAAAATATTCACTTGTAAAAATATTCATCTCTGTCACATAATATAAAAAACCCAATTGCAATAGGCTTTATTTGCCCTTTTTATAGGCAACACTTTACATTTTAGGCTTGGTCTAGGGTGCATTGGACAAAAAAAACTCACTGAAAACCAAATCCTAAAATTATTCATGAAACTGAGTTTTTTTTTGTCCAGTGCATGTCAAAAACAGCTCAAAAACCGACCTTTTTTGTCGCGCTATGGGTTTTTTGTGGCTATTTTTTTTGCAGAAATGCACATCAAAAAAATGCAAAAAAATAACCCCGCACCAAAACAATCCAGCGGTTTACATAGACTTCAATAGTAAATTTTCTGCCCTATTCTGTTGTTTTTTGCAACGTTTCAAAACACGACATGGAGCAAAAAATGAGCTGTAAAAAAAACCTTCTCTGGAGACAACAGAACGTTTTTACTATTATTTAGGCAATGTCTCCCCTGCGCATATTTACGGTCATTTTCTCAGCATTTTTTTGCTTTCTAAAATTGCTGAAAAAATGACTGAGAACAGATCCCATAGACTTAATAGTAAAAACGTTCTGTAGTCTACACAGAATGTTTTTTTTTTCTGCTTCTGGCTGATTTTTGAAACATGTTGCTAAAAACAATAGAGCAGAAAATTTACTATCAGAGTCTATGTAAGGCACCAGACGTTTTTTGACGCAGTTTTTCGTGCTTTTTTTGCAGCAATCCACAGCAATTATAATGCTATGCATGTCTGCAAAAAAAACCCCCAAAAAATGGTTGTTTTTGACAGGCAGTGGACAAAAAACTCAGTTTTATGAATGGTTTTAGGATTTGGTTTCCATTGAGTTTTTATGCTGTGTGAACCTAGCCTTAAAGGGGTTGTCTCACTACAAAGAGTAGCTTTCAAAATGTAGGGAACACTAAATGAAGACGTTTTCCAAATATATTGCTTTGTTCATCTTTTTTTGTAAGGAGCTACAAATGATTTTATCACCTTCTGAGGGCCCTCAGGTTTCCCAAGTGACCGACCTGTGTACTCCTTATCCCCTGCTGTCTGTTCTATCTGATAGCAGGGAGTGATGTCATCACACAAGTTGTGGCCAGCAGTGTGAAAAGCTTGTGTGTTATCTGATCTTTCAGACAAAAGACAGTAATTACTCTACTGTTTACATTAGCTCAGAAGCTTCTCCTGTCCTGGAGAAGGTAATTTAGCTAATCTAGGCTAATAAAAAATAAACAGAGAAGTCTGAATACACAGAGCTCAAAATGCTAATTACAGACATGCTTGACCAGGAAGTGACGGGAGCAAAGCAGCATTATTTCAATTCATGCATCCTATGAAATGTTGAGATGAGACAACCCTTTTAAAGTCTATGGGATCTGTTTTCTGTTGTTTTTTCAGTGGTTTCAGAAAAAGAAAAAAACGCCAAAAACTGACCGAAAACCTATGCAGTCGAGACATAGCCTTAGAGAAGGTGCAAACATAGGCAACAGTTTTTTTATCAAGCATGTTTTGCATAGTACAAGCCTATACGCATAGGTAATTGTTATACTTACTAGTATAATTGCTATACTTTCAGGGAAGAGACTCACCTCGCAGTTTTGACAGTGCTCACTCTTATCATTTTCTTCACAGGGGCATTTATCGCAGTCTCCACAGTGCTGGGGGTAGAAGGGATAAAAAAAAAAATGTCATTTTATGACAAGACATAGGGAAAAAGAAACACAGGCAGAATATACAAACTTTTTTGTAGTGTGAACCCATAACAGTGATAATACAGCCCCCAGGGGCATAGCTAGAGGCAGAGGCAGCAGTCGCTACCTATCCCTGCAGCCTGAGGGGGCCCAAAAGCTACTAGTAACACTGAGACCAGACTGCGGCTGCACCTCATGGACACTGCCTGACCCTTACATACACGTTACCTATAATACTAGTAATACTGAGATCAGGCTGAGGCTGCACCTCATGGTCCCTGCCTGACCCTTACATACACACTATGTAAATACTATTAATACTGAGATCAGATTGAAGCTGCATCTCATGGACCCTTCCTGACCTTTACATACATGTTACCTATAACATTAGTAATACTGACAGCAGACTAAAGCTGCACCTCTTGGACCCTGCCTAACCCTTAGGGTGCGTCCCCATGGCCCCACGGGCTGCGGGGGAGATGGCTTTTCTCCGCGATGAGCGGGGAAAAGCCCTCCCCTTTCACATTCACTTGCACATATTCTGTCCGAAAACCAGACGGAAGATTATGCAAGCACAATGTCTTTCGGGTGGCCCGCGGGTGGAAAAACCGCCGGGCGGAAAACCTGTGCAGTTGGGACTGCTGCACGGGTTTTCCATAGAGCCCCATTGTAATAATTTTCGGACGTTTTTTTCAGACGGTCTGCAAAACCGCACACCGGCTGAAAACCTGTGTCGTGGAGACATCCCCTACATACACGTTACCTATAATACTAGTAATACTGAGAGCTTTCTGCTCTACTTTTGCCATTTTCTCCTGTATCTGGACCAAAAATCAGGAGGCATTATCTAAAAGGAAGCAGATAGCGTTCAGTATGAAGGGTGCAAACATTGGATAAGTTACCTTGCAGAATGTGCAGTAGCGGCATAGTGACCCGGCTTTGTATTCTTCATCTTCATCATCATCGTCATCATCATCATCATCTGAAAAAGCAAAAATACAACATTTATTAACAAGCGTCAGTTGAAGTTGATTATCTCCTTAATACGGGAGCAGAGCTAAAACTCTTAAATGGACCACGTGTCTGTTCAGCGTGCTGGGCCGCGTGTACTTCAAGCTGCCCCCGAGGCTGACATAAGAAGGAAGTAACTGGAGAGAATGTGAAACAAATTGAAATATTTGCAGACCGAGACGTCAATAGACATCTTGCATTGCTCCTTATGTGGTGACGCTGCTGGAAAACCAAACACTTGCAGCTCGGTTACTCCACAGATTACGGGTGAATGTTGGGGCTCCCAACAACAGGGCCTCTTTTTTGGGGAACCCTTTTAACAAAAGATTATATAATGAACCACATGGCTCTTTTTTTATCAATTTTGTAACCTCACTTCATTGACATAGGGTCGGGTTGTCAGCTTGGTTATAACTTCTTATTTGGTGATCCTGTGTCAGATACTACTATACCTTTCCTGTCTTGAGTCAAGCTATTATACTGCTCTGTACTAAAGAGCATAGGTGCCTGGAGGCGGCCCATGTGTCCAATTTAGAGTGGTCTTATCCAGAGGCATAACCTGAAGTTCTGGGGTCCTAGTGCAAAAAGAGAAATGGGCCCTCTGCTACCATATGCCACTTACAATGCTGGTGTCTCCTTATGAGTTAGAAGGGCTTTTGAGCCCCCTCAGGCTGCAGGGCTCGGTAGCGACTGCTCCCTCTGCACCTCCTATAGCACCCTCTACTCCCCTGGTTTTATCCAAGTTTTATGAAGTGACGAGAACCCACATAGGAATGTGGTCTGCACAGGAGCCGCATTGCTAGAGAACATAGTAGAATAAGTCATGAGTCATGAAAATGAGATGGGGGCACAAGGAGTGTTCTAGCGTCAGGCAGAGGCTGAAAGGAGTCACATTTTTATCATTGTTTTGCATGTCACTGCTGTGTCAAACTTCACTTTCTACAACTCTTACAAAACAAGGGGCTCACATACTTTTTCTGCAGAGTGGCCCCCCGGGCTATCTATGTTCTTCCCTGCTAAATATAGCTCAGACATGTGATGAGATGGTTAAGTTCATTGAAAAAGATCACCCATACTTGGAGGGTTGAAGGAAATCACGAACATGCCATTGAGAAGACTGAAGACCCAAATAGAAGACAAGTCATTCTGGTGTAACACAAGTCATATGGTCGACAGAAGTCAAAACCAAATTGTGAGCACTTAACTACAGTAATAATAATTATAAACCTGGCAGGACATGTGGGGTTGATGAACCCTCAACATTCATCTTTATCTACAGTCCTCTTAAAAGTGTGGTACATTCAGGCCATCCCAGTCTACTGTATGTGGCTCGTGAAGGAATATGGACATCATTGGGGGATGTTGGGGAGGCCACTTGCTTTGAGGAACTTGACACATTTATGTATTTTAATCACATCAAAGGGAACATAAAGGGAGTATATAAAAAATAATCACAGTACAAGACAGTGCCCAATAAAGACATAACTATTAAAAGTCTAATAAAAAATAGTAACTAAAGTAGCTACCAAATGAATATCAAAATATACACAACCAAATATCAAAAAGTAATGGCCCAACAAAAAAGAACAATGTATAAGCAAAAAGAAAAGAATGAAGTGTAGCATAAAGCTTTGTCCATATGACTCCTCTAAAAAAAAAAATAAATAAAACCTCATTAAATTTCAATAGAAAAAGGGGCCTTTTTAGTTCTTTAAAACCCGGAATTTTGGGCGGCGTTTTTTTTAAAAAACCCCAAAAACTTAGTACTTTTTGAGGTCAATGGGGGGGCCAAAAAAAACCTTGCTTAAAACGCCTCAAAAACCCTTAAGGAAGGGGGAACTTGTTTCTGACTTTTAAATCCCCGGGAAAAAAAAATTTACCCTAAATCCACATGAAAATACTTGGGGAAATTTTTATTGAAAACTGCATCGTCCAACACGGTTTTCAACTGCAGAATCCCACGAGTAAATTTCACCCATCATCTGGACGTAACCATTGGCTACCTCCAGGTGTGTTATATCCGAGAATCCCCGTTGATAACACACATGGAGGTAGCCATATACTACACTTTATTATTTTGCTTTGGTTTAAAAATTTTTTTTTTTTTTTTTGTTGGTCCATTACTTTTTACTCTGACAACAATGGGGCCCTAAATTGTTTTGGACAAAAACAATTGGGAAAATTGGTGCAATAGGGCTTTTGGGGGGTTTAAAAAGGGGATACATCGTTGCGGTTTTCCCCCTTTTGGGGCCCGGGTTTTTACCCCTTGAAGGGTGATTTTGGGGGACAATGAGTAAAAGGGCATAATAATAAAAACTTATAGTGTTTTGGGGGGGAATTTCAGTTGGTTTTTTTTAAAGGGTGGGACCGGTGCACGTTGGGATTTCGGGGGAAACCCAAAAGGTCATAAAAATAGATCCACGGCACACGATGTACCTTTGCTTTATTTTTAGGGATAAATAGGTTACTAAAACTCTGTATTTTTTTAACCCCTATCCCCCACCCTCATTTTTCCCAAAACTTTAAATTAGCTGCCAGGATAACGCTCATAATAGCGCCAGATTTCTGACAACAGGACTGTCTGGTGAGGGGACTGTTTCATATAAAATTTTTGGTTTTTTGGGGTTGGGGATATTTTTTGGGTTTTTTGGGGTGTTCAGGGGGTGGCGCTTTGGATTCCAAATTTTTGGGTTATACTATTAAAATTTTAGTCTTTACTGGGAGCGCCCTTTCCGGGGAAAACATTAATGTATTACATGAACACGGGTTTGACTCCAAAACCTTGTAAAGTGATTTTTTCCCGGTTGTTTACTGTTGGAAGTTCTTTCTGAAGTTTTATGCCCTTAAATTTACTAGGGGGTTCCCCATCAGCCAGACCTCCTTAATCATGTCACAAGGGGAAAGGCTTCCGAAAAAAGGGGAAATGATTTGGACAACTCTCTTATCTAGCGAAATTTATTTTAAATTTTTAAATTAAATGGAATATTCAGTTTTAATATGCTTCAAATTACCATGTAAACCCCAAAAAAAAAAAACCCCCGTGGGAAACACCAGTCCAGGGCCCACTGCTGTTCCATGCCCCAAGTAACTGCCGTACAGACGGTAACCCTTTTTTTTTTTTTTTTTTTGCCTTGAAAATTATGTCCAAAAATGCAATTTTTCCCCTTTGGGTGACATCAAATTTAAAATTTTTTTTTCCCTGCTCAGAAAACCCCCTTCAGGACGATAAAAAAACTTTTTCTTGTGGGTTTGGGTGAGCAGTATTTTTAAGGGGTGTTTTCTGGGTTGTTCTAATTACAAGAAAAGTGAGTGACTTATTAACCAGTGACCTCCTAAAAAACCCTTTTTTAAAAGGGAAACAGGTTCACAATAACAATACTTTGTCATCAAAACACGTTAGATGTGTCATGGTGTGGGGATATGACCAAAACCAATCACTAGAGCAACAGGGGACTTATGCGGTTCTACTGGATGACAGATTTAAAGCCACAGACTTAGAAATCCAAAGATCTCCAAGTCGAGGTCAATCATTAACAATGGGAACATTCTTTAAACAAGATGGTTGATTTCAGTGGATCCCATGCATGCTTTATTTTTCTGTGTTCCACAACTCCAGTCCTCCACTCCACACCAAACAGGTCATGTTTTTCAGGGATCTCCCACAGAATGCACTGACAATAACTATATCACCTGTGCAACGCTAAGGAAAGCCAGGAAACATGACCTGTTGGTGGGTCCTGAGGACTGGAGTTGGGGACCCTTGCTTTATTTGATTTGTAGCATCACTGCTGGGAAAGTGACCATGCAAGAAGCAGTTCGCCAACAATAAGGGGCCGTTCACACGGCTTATTCTAGGACTGATTCCAGCCGTAAGCTTGCTGCGCCGTATTTGCGCTGCAGTACGGCTGGAATCCGTCAGTCATTACGGTTAATCCCAGTTCTCTTTAGAAGATCCTATGGATTCACGTCTCTTCTCCCCGCTTGCGAATAGCGATGGGGGGAGAGAATGTGACAGCACATGAATTTTACAGGTTGTAGCGCCGTGGAATAATGAGTGTCTATGGGGCCGGCAAGCTATCGGCCACGCCCCGCTGCACGGCAGCGGGCGTAATTGCGGGTCGAAATCCGTCCCGTAATTACGTTGGCTGTAAGCCGTGTGAACATTGCCTAACACATGAGTTCCAGGGTTTTCCGCTAAACTGCGTATCATTTAGGCTCCTGCCCCTTATAAAATGTGATAGGTGACCCATTGGAAATGCTATGCGCATTGTAATAATGTGTTATATGTGTTAGGCGCATTTCACATTTTACAAGTATGTGTTAGGAGCATTTCATATATTGTAAGAAAAGTAATGCGCCATCAGCCGATGTGCCTCGATGGGGCACATTACTGATGCCTTCTAATGATAATGCCATGTGCATGATTTGTGCTAATCGCGGCACAAAACATTTCATTGGTAGAGTATGTAATGCCCCTATCGAGGCACATCGCGCACGGAGGTGTATAATGTATCTTTGGTGGGTTTGATTGGGCCATTCCAAGTTAACAATACCAATGTCAAGTCCCACTAAAAAAATGTTGCGTCTTAAGTGAAATTAGAAGTGAAAGGTGACGATTAGAAACTTTTCTATCAATATATTAAAAAGTTTGGATTTTGACTACCCCAAACAACCCCAAAAGGGCCAGAACTGAAGCCAACTAGTGAATCCATGCTGAGTTATATGGGATGCTACCAGGTCTGGGGCAAGGAATTTTGGTGCCCTTGGCAAATAAGGCATATAGCACTCCCATGGAAAAATAAAAAACAAACCACTTCAACCCACTCTATACCATCTTTGCTCCTCCTTCTGCCTGGAATTAAGTGGCACCCGAGGTGGTCAACCTATCCTCTCATACCCATCATCCAGCACAGGATGCTACAGTTATGGAGAAGCAGAACATTGATTGTTTGTGCCAATGTAATTTTACCTGCACTCAGGTTATAAACAAGCTAGTATAATATTTCTGAAGGGACTATAATGTTTTGTTGACATGCAAACGTTACTTTTGCATATTAGGAAACTCATTGCCAATATTATTTGCGACTGTCACTCAATGCGAAACTCTGGTCTGCAGCTATTAATAAGGGATTGTGCAGTATTAGAAAAACATGTCTTCCAAGAATAGCGCCACATCTTGCGGTTACAGGTTTTATGTGGCATTCAAGCTCCCACAAAACAGGACAGGTGTTTCTGGATGAAAGTAGTCATGTTTTTGTAATCATGTACAACCTAATTAATGCTTACAATAGGGAACTGCATATATAGCACTTTTCCTTAAAATTTAGAAATGTGGGGGGGCCGGACGTGTGGTTGCGCAGTCGTTAACGGAAGGACCAACATGGACCCAGTGAGCCGCGCTTGATTTGTCTCGGCACGCAGGCCGTGGTATATAAACACTGTGCCCTGCATGCCGTGGACGTCATGACGGCTCGCAGGGTCATTGGGCACAAGCAGGACAGGCCGGGATGCAGGAAGGAGTATATCCACTTTCATCCCTTGGTCTGTTTTCCAGGGGGGCGTGAGAGGGCAGGCTTTTTTTGGTTGTGTGGTGTGTCAATATGGGTGTTGATCTTTGTTTGTCATAGTGGCTGTGATTGGCGGCTTTGGATTTGGTGAAAAAGTGGTGCTGCTGGTGAGTCATATTTAGATATGGCTCCCCAGTGCTAGTGTACACTATGGTCTGGCAAAGGCGGGGTTCTGCAGGGCGGGGTGAGCCGGATTTAATTGTTGGTAGCCAATGGAGGTGGCGAGTGGTCCCCTCGTGCCGGGGGTGACGGCTGAGGCTAAGAATGAAGAAAGAGATTGAAATTTCGCCATACCTGCGATTCACTCCAAGGACCTCAGCCCCATTGTATTTCTTTCGAGAAGTGGATGGGTTGTTCTTGTTTTCGAATGGATTTGAGTGTTGTGTATTTTGGCCAATTTATCCAACCTAGGTGTTGTGTCTTCTTTAATGCTGGGGTAATTGAGGGGATGTTTGGTTGGGAAGCTACTAGCAGGTGTAAGTGGTTGGTGTATGGAATAACACGCTAAAGTGACAGGCGGTGCTCAGGGTCAAGCTATGAGTGATCAAACTATTGTAGTTTCCTTGCTCTTGTTATACGGGAGTCATAAGCATCCTCTTGCTTTATTCTGGATGCATATAAACGCTGCTGCCTCTACTTAACACTGTCATCAATATAGAGGCTGCAGTAGCACCCAGCACCCAGATAGCCTTTATTTACTTTTGCCTTCGTGTTTAAAGCCAATGTATTAATAATACCCCTTTAATATAACCTTTGTTCACCCTTGTCTATAAATATTTCATTTTATCCTGGAGATTGTGGTAAGTCCCCAAAGGATTCTTGTTTGCAGCAATAAAAATGTATAAGAGTGGGCAGCAGTTTTAAAAATGCTCATGTGGCCACTCCTAGAAACGGGAATGTGCAATAACAGTAAGGCTAGGTTCACATGGCTTAAATGCAGGGCATAATTACGCCCCGCAATTACGCCGTGTGGCCGGGGTCGGGGCGGGAGCGGGGAGCCGGCACCTCGCCGGCCCATAGACTTGTATGACCAGCGGCGCGTATACGCCGCTACTAATTCACGTGTCACTTATTTTCCCCGCCGGCGGATATCGCCGAGCAGGGAGAGGAGGACGTTAATCCATAGTTCTCTATGAGACCTGTGGATTACCGTAATGACTGGGGCGGATTCCAGCCGTAATTTGCGCACTACGGCGCGTAATTGCGGACTGAAATACGTCCAATTTTAAGCCGTGTGAACATGGCCTAAATGGGCCTGCATTGCCCACATACCTCTTAACCCTCTAGCAAATCCTTAAAGAGCTTGTCTGACTACAAGGATTGCTTTTTATGTTAAAGATCTTGCAAAAACAAGTCACTTTGTAATATGTGTTCATTATATTATTCCTAAAACTTTCTGTGATATCCCTCTTGTATGGGCTGTATCAGCTCCTGAGGGATCGCTATAGTACTGACTGTTGATCTTCTCTGATAGGCTTGCCAGCAATGGTTGCTTAGCTACAGACTTGTTCCATCTATCCTGTTAGGCGGCACGCCTGGTTGCTATAGCTACAGAACCTGTTTTGATCTCTCCTGATAGGGCTGCCAGCATGTTGCTATAGCTACAGGACAGGGCTTTTACTGCAGCCTAGTAGAAGCCAGTAAACACGCCCCTGAATTCAAAATGAAACCAAGAAAACAGGACGCATCAATGTAGTTAGACAACCCCTTTAACTGAAAGCTAAATGCAATTCACTAGTAAACAGGGGCAGAGTAGCTATAGCGGGTGCAGTGGTAGCAGTCATACTGGGCCTTTGACACCTTAAGGGAACCTGACAGCTATTTTATGCTGCCTGAAAGATGGGCCATGTGGGTTTTACAGCATTTCAAATTAAAGCACCTGGTGATATTGCGCTGGGAACATGGAGAAGTGGCTTCTCCCCGACCCCCAGCTTGATTGACAGCCCTTTCCCTATGGGTAAACATGGGACAGAGCTGTCACTTAAGTTGAAGGATCGGAGAGAAGCCACGCAACGGAATCAACGTTGTCATCTTCTCTCTGTACCCGGTCCAACTTCACCCAGTCCCAACCATGCAGGTTGTACCTTGAAATGCTAGAGTGTTTCTGGGTAAAAGGCACATTGTTGGGACTGGGTACCCAGCAGCTATTTCATGCGGCCCATCGTTCAGGCAGTATTAAGTAGCCGACAGGTTCCCTTTGAGGAAACATCAGTATTAGAAGACCAGAGTCGTAAATTAAAGCTCAGGGGTCCCAATGCAAAATATCTGAAAGGACTCCCACTACTACTGGTGTCCTCGTATGTGGCAGAGGGGTCCTTGGGCCTCTGTAGGTTTCAGAGGCTGGTAGTGACTGCTACCTCTGCACCCACTAAACTACGTCCCTGCAAACAGCTCTTGGTGGGGGCCCTGTTACACGGCGGGGCCAGTATTTGGAAGCCATGGGAAATATTAATAAAGTTCCCTAGACTATATGCAGAATAGTATGGCCCAACAATGGAGCCATCACCTTAGGGTATGTTCACACAACATATTTACGGGGTGTGCTTCGGGGCGTAATTGTGCTGAAATACGCCTGAAATACACCCCGAAAATATGGTAAAATCATGGCACTCACTGAGAGCTATGATTTTAAATCGGACCCTCTAAGAAAACGAGTGTGACTGGGGGCCTGGCCGGAGAACTTTGGATGTATGCGTTGGCCAGTGTGTACTTCTAAAACAGTAGGCATATAGCGCCGTGCAGAGTACGCGCCGGGATCACGCCATGTGAACATACCCTTAGTCTATGCTACTACTCCTAGTCTGCAGCTACTGTTGTAGATTAATAAGTGAAAAAATACCACTTTAATTTCTTCCATCTAAACTGTGATTGGATCTAGCTTTTAGGCCTCATTCACAGACACTTTTCTTCTTCCCCATTATACAAAACACATGAATTTTAAGTATTTTTAATTTATTTTATACATGAGTTTTTTGGTGGATCTTCCAGTTTCATTATATTTGGTATATGCTTTTTTGTGACATTTTTTAAGCACAGTAAAGAAAACTCTAGAAAATTGCAAGAAAAAAAAACATCCTATCTAGAGTGTGCTGTGTTATGAAACGGTTTTCCTTAAAAAAAAAAAAAAAATCTTAAAAACACCAAACAAATTCACTGGGCCCCGTTTATCAAAATTATATGAAAGAAAATCTGTCTTTGTTGCCCATAGCAACCAATCAGAGCCCATAGTAACCAATCGGAGCTCATAACAACCAATCAGAGCTCATAGCGACCAATCGGAGCCCATAGCAACCAATCAGAGCGCATAGCAACCAATCAGAGCCCATAGGCCCCAATCATGAGCTCTAGCAAAATCAGGCCATAGCGACCAATCAGAGTCCATAGCAACCAATCAGAGCCCATAGCAACCAATCAGAACTCACAGCAACCAATCGGAGCTAATAGCAACCAATCAAAGCCCATAGCAACCACTCAGAGCTCAGCTTTCTTTTTTCAGACTGCTCTGGCAAAATGAAAGCTGCACTGTGATTGGTTGCTATGTTCAAAAAAGACAGTTTTTCTTTTGACAGTTTTAATAAATCTGCCTTATTGTTTGCAGTTTGCTTAAAATGGAGCTCCCACCACAGACTTTGTTGGTGTATTGGTAGGATATGCCATCAAAGTCTGGCAGGTGGGTGAGACTTGACCCTATCTTGGGAACGGGGCCCCCAAAGTAGTAGCTCAGAATGGTGAGCCAGTCACGCTTGTGCATGACTCTCCGTTTGTTCTCATTGGATGTTCCCAGTTAACAGTTCTCAGTGCTGTGTTCTCATTCTGTTCTATGGGAGTTACTCAGTACAGGGGAGCGCTGTGTTCTCCAGTTCTCCTCAATGGGATTTTCCCGCTACAGGGGATGTGCTGGTTCTACCTTCTGTTTCTATGGGTGTTACAGTACAGGGGAGGCTGTGTCTCTCTTCTTTCTGTTTATGGGAGGTTCCCCGTACTGAGGAGCTCTGTGTTCTACATTATGTTCTATGGGAGTTCCCAGTACAGGGAGAAGGGGTGTGTCTCCATTTGTTTCTAATGGGATTTTCTAGCTACAGGGGGAGCGTTGTGTTTTCTACTTTCTGTTTCTATGGGAGTTCCCAGTTACAGAGGTGGCTGTGTTCTCCATTCTGTTCATATGGGAGTTCCCAGTTACAGGAGAGCACTGTGTTCTCCATTCTCCTCTATTGGGAGTTCCCTGTACAGGGGAGTGCTGGTGTTCTCACTCTGTTCTATGGGAGTTCAGTACCAGGGGAGCGCTGTTTTCTCCTTTCTAATCTATGTATGGGAGTTCAGTACAAGGGTGTTCGGAGTGCTTGTGTTCTCCATTCTGTTCTATGGGAGTTCCTTAACAGGGGGAGGCGCTGTGTTCTCCTTCTGTTACTATGGAGTTCCAGTACAGGGGGAGCACGCTGTGCTCTCTTCATTTGTTCTATGGGAGGTAACCAGTAAGAGGAGCGCTTGTGTTCTACATTCTTTCTATGGGTGTTCAGTACAAGGGGAGGGCGTCGTGTTCTCCATTCTGTTCTATGGGGATTTTCTAGCAAGGGGAGCGTTGGTGGTCTTTTTTCGCCTCTATAGGAGTTTCCCACAACAGAGGAGCACTGTGTTTACATTCCGTTCTATGGGAGTTCCCAGTACAGGGGAATGCTGTGTTATCTATTCTCCTCTATAGGAGTTCCCAGTACTGGGCAGCGCTATGTTCTTCATTCTGTTCTGTGGGAGTTCCCAGTACAGGGAGCACTGTGTTCTCCATTCTGTTCTATGGGAGTTCACAGTACAGGGGAGCGCTGTGTTCTCTCCATTCTGTTCTATGGGAGTCCTCAGTACAGGGGAGCTCTGTGGTCTCCATTCTTTTCTATGGGAATTCCCAGTAAAGGGCAGCGCTGTGTTCTCCATTCTATTCTATGGGTGTTCCCAGTACAGGGGAGTGCTGTGTTCTTCATTCTGTTCTATGGGAGTTCTCAGTACAGGGGAGCGCTGTGTTCTCCATTCTGTTTTTGGGGAGTTCCTGTAAGGGGATGCTTGTCTCCATTCTTTTTTATGCGTTTTCCCCAGTACGGGGGAGAGCTGTGTTCTCCATTTTTTCTAGGGGGTTTCCCAGTACGGGGGATGCTGTGTTTCCATTCTGTTTTTGGGAGTTCCCAGTACAGGGAGTGCTGTTTTCTCCATTCTTTTTTTAGGGGATTTCCCAGTACGGGGGGAGCGCTGTGTTCCCCAATTCTGTTTAGTTGAGTTCCTAGTCAGGTGAGGTGTGTTTCCATTGTGTTTTAGGAAATTGGTAAGGGTGAGGGGAATTTTCGGCTGTATCAGAACTCCCAAGAAAAAATGGAGGTAGAAAAGTGACGGCTCTCCTTTCTTAGTTATCTCTTGGGGGCCCTTTCCCTTGCTTTGATGTAACCCCTAGCGAAATACCACCATAGTCTATGGTGGGAACACCCCTTTAATGTTTTATTATAGACTAGATCTGACTGCAGGATTTTGGAAAAAAAAGGCAGTGTTTTTGCAAATCTGTATTGAAGGGTACCATTGGTGGTGTTTACAATGCATTTTTGGATGTTTTTTTCCAGTATTTTTATCAGCAAAAACTGCTGTGGCCCAGAGAGTTGTACAGAAAGCACATATATCGCTGTTTCTCTTTGCTATTTTTTTTTTTTTTAATATTTTTTTTTTTAAAAAATTAAAATCTGAGATGTAATTTTTTTATACGTTGTGGTTTTCCCCCCCATAAACCCCTATAATTTTTTTCCCCTGTGAATATGCTTTCAAAGAGGGGGTTTTAAAACAAATTTTATTAGGAATCCATACCTGTCACAGGAAAAACGCAACCGAAAAAACAACACTAAAAACTGTAATATGTGCATCTAAGCTCAGAGGGCCTCATTTATCAAAACTTTCCAAAAGTAAGAATGTTTCTGTGGCCCTCGTCAACCAATCATATCCCATAGCAACCAATCATATCCCATAGCAACCAATCAGAACCCAGAACAGTTTAAAAAATGAAAGCTGAGCTCTGATTGGTTGCTATGGGCTCTGATTGGTTGCTATGGGCTCTGATGGGTTGCTATGAGCTGTAATTGGTTGCTATGAGCTCTGATTGGTTAACGGTCTCTGATTGGTTGCTAAAGGCTCTGGTTGGTTGCTATGGGCTCTGATTGGTTCCTATGGGCTATGATTGATTGCTATGAGCTTTGATTGGTCACTATGAGCTCTGATGGGTTGTTATGGCCTATGATTAGTTACTATGAGCTCTGATTGGTCGCTATGAGCTCTGATTGGTTGCTATGGGCTATGATTGATTGCTATGAGCTCTGATTGGTAGCTATAAGCTCTGATGGGTTGTTATGTCCTATGATTGGTTGCTATGAGCTTTGATTGGTAACTATGAGCTCTGATGGGTTGTTATGGCCTATGATTGGTTGCTATGAGCTCTGATTGGTTGTTATGGCCTATGATTGGTTGCCCATTATTTTGTAAAAAGTGCCACAAAAACTGCATTAAAAACACATAAAGCATGAAAAATGCCTCATGCATTTGATAAGGTCCGGCATTTGGGCAAAATAAACAAAACGTATAATTATGTCTTAAATCGCATAATACTGGTACAACTATTGCAGAAAATGACTTGGGATATTGGTGGACAGAAGTCTTAAAGGAGTTGTCTCCCTACAGAGTTTCAAAGGATGCATGAATGAATACTCTGCCACTTCCTGGTTCAGACTGACTAATTTGCATACAGCTTGTGCTTGTACAGCTCCATGCTGTGCTGTGCTTTCAGTTGCTAATTAGATCAGATTAGCTTCTCAAACTACTAACAGGACTTTTTTATCTGATCCCTCAAACAAAAGCCCTAATTACAGTTCTGTTTATTTTACATAAATTTAAAACTTTTTACTGCTCAGCAGCAAGGACAAATGCCACAACCTGTGTGATGACATCACTCACTGCTATCTCATAGAACAAACAGCAGGGGGAGAATTGTTTACAGGTCTATTACTGAGGGAACTGAAATAGCCAGGGAGGTCATAAATTCACTTGTATCTCCTTAGGGAAAACAGAGGAACAAAGCAATATATTTGGAAAATGTCTTTATTTGTGTTCCCTACAATTTGAAAGCTATTCTTTGTAGCGAGACAACCCCTTTAATTTTAGTGATCAAGTAATCAAATAAAATCATGGGTTGCATTAAAAGAGCCATAAATACTCATGACAGGAAATTATTTTTGTCTCCATTCAAATCACTGGTGAGGCCAGTATTGGACTGGAGTGCCTTATAGTCCACCAGTGATCCTTGGGGCCCACTAGTGGAGTTGGTTCTTGGCGCTCACCAATGGAGTTGATCCTTGAGGCCCCACGAATGCAGTATATTCTTAGGGGCCACTAGTGGAGTTGGTTCTTGGTCCCACCAGTTGAGCTGATTCCTAGGGCCCACCAGTGAAGTTGACTCTTGGGATATATGTCACATGCCTCAGGCTATGTTCACACGGCGGGGCGGGAGTGGGGGCGGAAGCCGGGGGCCGGCACCTCGCCGGCCCATAGACTATCATTACTAGCGCCGCTTATACGCCGCTAGTAATTCACATGTCACTTATCTCCCCCGCGGCAGATTCGTCGAGCAGGGAGAGGAGACGTAATCCATAGTTCTCTATGAGAACTGTGGATTACCGTAATGACTGGGACATATTCCAGCCGTAATTCGCGCACTACGGACTGAATTACGGACTGAAATACGTCCAATTTTAAGCCGTGTGAACATTATTCTGCCTCTCTTTCACTACCTTTCTCCCTGAATAGCAGCCCCAGGTGTTTTATTCTCAGTGGCCCGCCTTGCTCAGGAGTCCACCATTATTTCCCTGTGGGCCAGTCCGAGCCTGGGTGAGGCCACATATGGAATTTTGTACACAGTTTTGGGCAGCAGTGTATGAAAAGGAGATTGCTGAGCGAGAGCAGATGCAGAGGAGGGCGGCCATGTTGGTTAGGGGAATAGCTGGATTTTAGTACCAAGACAGGCTGTTCTACTTGGGGTTATTCAACCTCGAAAAATATGGCTTTGGGGTGATTTAATTACCATGTACAAATATGTGAAAGAACAGTACATAAATCTCTTGTGTAATCATTTTATACATAGGTCTGTAACATGCATTCTACGATGCACAACGTGCAGTCCCTCTGTGCGGTCCCAGCCATTAGGACATAGACATGTTTTGTCTCTGTCCTCATGCTTTAGAAATGAAATCAGCTGCATGTGGCACGGGATTGGGGGGACACTGTTGGCTGGCACTGTTATAAATAGTGCTGCGCTGTTTGGTGCCCTTTTTTGGTGGGATGTATGGTGGCACTGTATGGAGGCATGTTATGGTGGGTGTATGGGGGAAAACTGTAGGGCGGGCACTGTTAGGGTGGGCATATTGCGGGCATGTTATGGGGGGGCATATAGGGGTGGCCTGTTTGGTGGGCAATGTAGTTGGGGCACTGTTTGGTTGGCATATTAGGGTTTGGGCATATATGGTGGCAGTTATGGTGGCCTTAGTGTGGGGCACTTTTGGGCTGGCATGTTATGGGGGGGCACTGTGGTGGGGCACTGTATGGCTGGCACTGTTATGCTGGGGGGCTGTATGGATGGCACTGTTATGGTGGGCACTGTATGGTGGAAAACTATGACTCCCCTTTTTATGGGGAATGTTAGGGGGTGTACGAATGGGGGGGAGCACTGTATGGCTGGCACTGTTATGGTGAGCATTGAATGGTGGGCTGGCACTGTTATGGTGGGCACTGAATGGTGGAGCACTGTATGGCTGGCACTGTTATAGGGCTTTAAAATTGGTGGGCGGGGCATTTATGGTGGGCACTGAATGGGGGAGCACTGTATGACTGGCAATGTTATGGTGGGTTTTAATGGTGGGGCACGTATGGTGGCATTGTTATGGTGGGCCTGAATGGGGAGCCGTATGGCTGGCACTTTTTGGGTGGGCCTGACTGGTGGAGCACTGAGGCTGGATGTTATGGTGGGCACTGAATGGTGGAGCACTGTATGGCTGGCACTGTTATGGTGAGCAGTGAATGGTGGAGCACTGTATGACTGGCCTGTTTTGGTTTGGGCATAAATGGTGGGAGCACTGTTGACGGGCATTGTTATGGTGGATTGAATGGTGGAGAATGTATGAGGGCATGTTATGGTGGGACTGAATGGTGGAGCACTGTATGGTGGCATGTTAGGTGGGCACTGAAGGGTGAGCACTATAGGGGTGGCACTTTTATGGGAGCATTAAATGGTAGAGACGTATGACGGCATGTTAGTGAGATTGAATGGTGGGCTGTATGAGGTACTTTTATGGTGGGCACTAAATGGGGAGCATTATGGTGGCACTGTTATGGTGAGCAGTGAATGGTGGAGCACTGTATGACTGGCACTGTTATGGTGGGCACTGAATGGTGGAGCACTGTATGACTGGCACTGTTATGGTGGGCAATGAATGGTGGAGCACTTTTATGATGGCATTTTTGGTGGGCTTGAATGGTGGAGCATGTTGCTGGCACTTTAGGGTTTTGGGAACTGAATGGTGGACATGTATGGTGGAGTTATGGTGGCCCCTGAAGGGTGGAGCATGTATGGCGGGCACTGTTATGGTGGCATTGGGGTGGAGCATGTATAACGGCCGTTTGTTGGGCACAAATGGTGGGCACTGTATGATGGCATGTTATGGTGGGCACTGAATGGTGGAGCACTGTATGGCTGGCACTGTTATGGTGGGCACTGAATGGTGGAGCACTGTATGACTGGCACTGTTATGGTGGGCACTGAATGGTGGAGCACTGTATGACTGGCACTGTTATGGTGAGCATTGTTATGGTGGGCACTGAATGGTGGAGCACTGTATGGCTGGCACTGTTATGGTGGGCACTGAATGGTGGAGCACTGTAGGGGCATGTTATGGTGGGATTAAATGGTGGGCAGTATAACGGGCACTTTATGTTGGGCATAAAATGGTGGAGCAGTATGATGGCAGTTATGGGAGCTTAATGGTGGAGCATGTTGGTGGCATTTTATGGAGCTTGAATGGTGGAGCACGTAGACGGGCACTGTTTGGGGGATAAAGGGTGGGCATTGTATGGCTGGCATGTTAGGTGAGCATTAAATGGGGGAGCTTTATGATGGCATTTTATGTGGCTTTGAAGGGTGGGCACTGTATAAATGGCCCTGTTATGGTGAGTTGAATGGTGGAGCACTGATGGTGGCACTGTTTGGTGGGCATGAAGGGTGGGCATGTATGGCTGGCACTGTTATGGTGAGCATTGAATGGTGGAGCACTGTATGACTGGCACTGTTATGGTGGGCACTGAATGGTGGAGCACTGTATGGCTGGCACTGTTATGGTGGGCACTGAATGGTGGAGCACTGTATGGCTGGCACTGTTATGGTGAGCATTGAATGGTGGAGCACTGTATGACTGGCACTGTTATGGTGGGCACTGAATGGTGGAGCACTGTATGACTGGCACTGTTATGGTGGGCACTGAATGGTGGAGCACTGTATGGTTTGGCATGTTATGGTGAGATTGAAGGGTGGAGCACTGTAGGCTGGCATGTTATGGTGGGGCTTTGAATGGGGGCACTGATAAGGACTGTTTGGGGGGCTTTAAATGGTGGAGCACTTTTTGGGGGCATTTTTGGGGGGATGAAGGGGTGGAGCAGTATGAGGGATTTTTATGGTGAGCATTGTGGTGGATCACTGTTGACTGGAAATGTTTGGGGATTAAAGGTGGAGCACTGTATGATGGCATGTTATGGGGGGCTTGAATGGTGGGGGCCTTTATGACTGGCATTGTTATGGTGAGCATTGAATGGTGGAGCACTGTATGGGGGCTTTGTTATGGGGGGCACAAAAGGGTGGAGCCTGTAGACTGGCCTGTTTGGAGCATTGAATGGTGGAGCATGTTGGCGGCAGTTATGGTGAGATTGAATGTGGAGACTGTTGGTTTGGCACTGTTATGGTGTGCACTGAATGATGGAGCACTGTATGGCTGGCACTGTTATGGTGGGCAGTGTATGAGCAGTAAGAGGTTGTGATGGTGGATTAATTCAAGAAGTTCAAGAAGGACCTAAATACCTTTCTTGATTAATATAATATTACAGGTTATATTACTAGAGTCTGGAGATAGGATGTTGATCCAGGGATTATTTGGAGTCAGGAAGGAATTTTCCCTCTGTAGGGTTGTCGGCCTTGATGGACCTGTGTCTTTTTCCAACCTCATCCACTATGTTACTTTGTATAAAATCCATTGAGTTTTTGAGGTTCATTTTTACCCAAAAAATACCATGAACAAAGTGTATGTGAAGAAAACCTTAGAGTTATTTGGCTTTGCAAAAGCAGTTAATATTTACCACTCATTACATACTGAGGCTGATATTCCCCAAATGACAGGAAGAGAACATGAAAACAGTCACGGAGACAAAGCAATCGTCCAGGCTTCATAGGTTGTTTAGTGAAAGCATTTATTAAGTGGTACGTGAGATTTGCTGCAGCAGCTGCGCGGGGCCGCCACCACATTCCCACTTTAAAATAAGCACACGAAACACAAGCTGCACCAGGGTTAACCTCTTCTCTGACACCGAGGACTTTGCATTTTTGTTACTGCGCTGGAAATTAGAGAGCAGGTTTGAAATAGTTAATGCGGCCCAGTATACACCCTCGGCTCAGTTACCATGTTAACCTCTTCACTGCTGTATTCACGCTATCTTTTGCAACTTGAAGACAAATACTAAAATGGACAGGATCTGGTATGCACTTTTCGAATTGGACATATCTAAGATTAGAAAAAGGAGTCTGGTTTTTTTTGGAATCCAGAAACAGCGCCACATGTGTTTGCAGGCTGTGCCCGGTATTGCAGCCCTGCTTCATTCATGCTTTATTTCCAGGCACATTAGCATGGCAAAGAAAGAAAATCAGACCTTTTTTTCTAATCTCATAGGACTCTTTAAAGATAAACCCTTACTTTTTTTTTTAATTAAAGGGGTATTGCACTTTTTAGTACAACTGTGAATATGTAATGTTGGGGTGAAATCTAGATGTGTGTGTGTGTCTTTTTTCTGGAATATTAACAACAGTCATTAATGGAGGTGTATGAAAAGGGGTAAAATGGAGAAGTGGACTAGTTAAACTGGGCAGGTTGTGGTTTTTGCTGCAGTTTGCCAAAAGTGCAACAAGAATGCTGTAAAATATGTGATGCGACTGGGACGTGGGAACCCAGCACTAAACACTCCAATTTTTTATTTATTTTTTTGCACCATTTTCAGAAGAAATCTCCCCATTGTCCCAGGAATGAAATCTCCACCAATCTTTATTACTGTGATGTGAAATACCCTGGTGATATAATATCCAGTATTCCAGATTGTATCAAGAGTCTGCTACCTACTGAAACAAATATGGTATTCAGTAAATCATCGAGTGGTCCTTTGTATTTGCCACAAAGGAGTAGATGAAGTACACCTGATCTGATCCAATGGGCCACATGTATGAAATGGTTTTGGTCTAAAACTCACTTTTTCCCCCCGTAGGTTTCTATGGGGAAAAACGTGAGTTTTAGACCAAAACTGTTTCATTCATGTGGCCCAATGACTCCAGAATCTCATGAGTATGGTACCAAGCAGTCTATGCCCTGCATGGGCCATTAAAGAGGTGTTCTCACCATGCCCTTTAATGGCATATCAATAGGATATGCCATTATAGTCTGATAGGTGCAGATACCAGAGGTGGGACCCGCACCTGTCTCGGGAATGTGCTCCCGAAAGTGTTGGCTAGGAAAATAGAGCCGGTCATGCACACGACTCCATTCTATGAGAGTTTTGAATGCAGTGTGTTCGACTGTACTCGAAACACCCATAGAACAGAATGCAGAGTCAAGCACAGGTGCAACCGGCTCTTTATTCTGAGCCAACACTTTCGGGGGCCCATTCCCAAGATAGGTGCAGGTACCAGAGATGGGACCCACACTTATCATAATTTGATGGTATTTCCCATCAAAATGCATGGTGTGAACAACCCTTAAAGGCTTGGTACACATCTGTGTTGAAGGTTTTGTTTGGAACCTCTGTTGCAGAGGTGGAACCTACCCATTTTAGAAAAGACACCAATGGCACCTGATGGACATCATAGACTACAATGGGTTCATAGGGCTTCTGCCAATAGTACTTTTTTGCTATTATTCCCAATTTGCAATGGAGGTTCTGAACAAACCCTCTGAAGCTGATGTATACCTGAGGCTGGATTCACACATAACAATTTTTTGCAAAAACACCACTTCAGTTTTGATGCAGTTTCAGAGCCAGAGGGAATGGGAAATATAAAGGAAGGACTTATAGTTTTCCCAGTCACTGCATAAAAAGCTGCAGCGGTGTTTTTGCAAAAAATGCTGTGTGTAAAAACACCCTAGGAAAAGCAGGGATCTAGGGCCACCATCAGGGCAGGATTGGCAGTACTCTAGGTAGGGACCCCACTGATTTGGCGCAAGATAGGAACTGGTAATTGGGGGCACAGAGGCTTCAGCTGTATGGTGCCCTGAAATGACTTATGGCAGCCCTACAGGGATCAAATAGGTTGGACTGGACTCAGATCATATTGTTTGCTTCCCATGAGATAAGCATCACATGTTGCCATGTTAATTACTCTCAGAATAGAAATACCATGCCCATCGGAGCTGATCAAAGGGCTATTTCTATGATAAGAGTAGGATAAGTGACAACAGATGCCTCTTAAGTTATTTTGTGGACTGGAAAGGGAACATAGGAATGATACCAAATTGCTTATTTGACACTATGAAGGTTCAGACGCCTTCATGCAACTTATACCAGACCTGTTTACTCTAGTAACAGCCAGTCTATAAGCGGCAATAGGGACATTAGTATAGAAGAACAGTGAAAAGGAGATCTCTTCCAATGAAAGTCCAGAAATGTACATTGGACCTGTGTGTTTTGCATATACATCCTTCAGTACACAGAATAAGGGTGTGTCACCTACAGTGTTTTTTTTGGAAAAATGTATTTGCAGTTCTTGCTAAAGTTTTTGAGCCAATGCCATAAATGGATCTAGCAGGAAGGAAAAGTATAAGTCCTTCCTTTATATTTCCCATTCCATTGGAATCCATATCTGGCTTTGGCTCAGAAATCTGCATCAAAACCTGCAATGGTGTTTTTTTTTTCCAAAAACAACTTTGCGGGAAACCATCCTAAACCATGATGTAGAGAGCATGTCGGTGCGACTCTGATGCAGAGCTGCTATGCAAGTCTTTCATGTTTCTTAAAGGGGTTTTCCAGTTAAAGAAATATCAATCAGAAATGCCATACAGTCAAATCGACTAAGTGAGTCCCATCCTCGTTCTTACTGGAGAGGAGAGCAGAGCCCTCTTGGGTTTCCATTCATTTCAGTGGGGAGTGACTGCACATGTTCAGCCATGTGACAAAATGGGAAATGGGATCTCCTCCTCGAAATTCTCCACATTGATAGGGCCTGGCTAGAGGAGTAGCTTGCTTTGAGGCCTCGCTATACAATCTTAAAGGGCCACACACTCTTACACACCATTTATAGTACTGGTCTTAATATATTGGGATATTGGGCTCCTTCTAGCACCAAGTTGTGACAGAAACCTCTGAACCCTTATAGTTATACCCTATGTCCGGTTGCATGTGCCCACTCTTCCCATAGTTTTAGCTGGAATACCACTTTAAATGACCATAAATATATAACACAAGTACATTTGTATATAGATGCCTTATACACAATATATTGACTGTACTTAAAGTATATAAAATACCTCTAAAGACCAAGACAGTGGTCTGCAACCTGTGGCCCTCATGATGTTGTGATCTACAACCCCCAACATGCTCTTACATCCAACTCTCCAGCCATTGTAGAACTACAACTCCCAGCATGACCCTGACACCCACAGGTTGTAGACCACTGGCCAACATAAAACAGTCAACGTTTGAGTTATTTTATATGTCATCATCATCAACATTATGCGTCGGTGGAGAAACATTAAGAGATGGAAGTTAAAGCCATTTTATTTAAGTGGATTTAGTATTTTATCTGACGTCCTTTTCACTGCTTTGTTCCATAAAGGGTTAAACAATTTAGGTCATTAGTAATTTGTAAGCCGCCATTTGTAGTGTCCCAAAGTGAGCTGGTCCTCCAGTAGAACTTCAGTCCAGTCCATACCAATGTCCCAGTGATTTTGCCATAAATAAAGCAACGAAGACATAGCAAACAGCGGCAGAAGCTCAATGCTCAATTTTTTTTTTAAGGAATCTTGTTCATGCCAGCAGCCATAGGTTAAATAAAGCCTGTGAGCTAACGCTGCTAGCTGACAATGGACACGTTACATACAACGATCGTTTTCATGTAGAAAAACACGGATGATACATTTCCATTAGAGTGAAAATTAAACTTCAGATGATCCCTATTTATTTTTTCAAAATATATGAAACTTTAGTCTTAGTTACCTTCATCATCATCATCATCATCATCATCATCATCGTCGTCGTCATCGTCGTCATCATCATCATCCTGTTTCTCTTGATCGTCGTCATCATCATCATCGTCGTCGTCATCATCATCATCATCGTCGTCGTCATCGTCATCATCATCCTCTTCGGCCTTTTTTACAATTTGGTCATCATCGTCGTCGTCATCATCATCATCGTCGTCGTCGTCATCATCGTCGTCGTCGTCATCATCATCGTCTTTATCATCATCGTCGTCATCATCATCATCGTCGTCTTTATCATCATCGTCGTCATCATCATCATCGTCGTCATCATCATCGTCGTCGTCGTCATCGTCTTTATCATCGTCGCCATCATCATCATCGTTGTCATCATCGTCGTCGTCATCATCATCATCGTCGTCATCATCATCATCGTCGTCATCATCGTCGTCGTCGTCATCATCTTTATCATCATCGTCATCATCATCGTCGTCGTCATCGTCATCATCATCATCATCGTCGTCATCATCGTCTTTATTGTCTCCATCGTCATCATCCTCGTCGTCGTCATCATCATCATCATCATCATCATCATCATCATCATCATCATCATCATTGTCTACCTGAGTATTGTCATTATCATCGTCATCGTCATCATCATCGTTTGCGGCACCTTGGGCCTGTCCTTGTACTCCAGGCAGTAAATTCACATGGAAGGAGCAAATAGCTGTGACTAGCAGGCACAGCAGCCACACTTTCTGTGAGGCCATCTCGGCGTAAAGCAGAAGTCACTTTCCGAAGTCTTCTACCAGCAATGACGCGCTGTCCTTCCAGCCAGCACACAGAAGTGATAACCAGATGAAGAAACTTTCCAGTAGGGTAGATCAGTTCAATCCTAAGAAACAGTTCTCATTCCCCAATAATCCAGTAAAAGGGAGATCTTTGTGGAGACAAGAAGACGTCAGCCAGCGACGGTAAAACTGAAGAAGGAAAAGCCTTGAGAAAAAGAGTCCAATGCTCAGGGTAGGCGTGATTGATAGCAACAAATGCACATAGGGAACCTTGTATCTCCCAACCAATAGGTGTGGCCGTACAGTGCCGCTAATATAGAAAGAGATGATGGCACATATCCCTTCATGACCATATTTGTGATGCACTCTGTGCAAAAGGTCATTGAAGGCAGCACTGAGACATGTTACTAGTGGGTCTGACATGCCTCAGTTGTGTGGCTATACTTAGGACTTATCAGCCTTTACTTGTGCCGTTCATTGTGACAAGTGCCTTGTTCCTGTAGCCGAGCAAAATCCTGGTTTCCATCAGATTCCCTTATACAGGGAGCTACTATATCTATCTATCTATCTACCTCATATCTATCTATCTATCTATCTATCTATCTATATATCTCCAATCTATCGATCTATCTATCTATCTATCTATCTATCTATCTATCTATTTATCTAGCTATCCATCCATGTATCTATCTATCTCCTATCTATCTATCTCCTATCTATCTATCTATCTATCTATCTATCTACCTATCTATCTATCTATCTATCTATCTATACCAGCGAAAGTGAAAAACATATGCTTTATTCACTACTTTAATTGAGAAAGGCTCTATGGCAGCTGAAACATCATAAAGTTATGAGTGAGTAAAACACATGCTTTTTACTTTTTCTGGTGGAGTGATGCAAGCCGATAATTTCAAGCCTATCTCATATCTTTCTATCTATCTATCTATCTATCTATCTATCTATCTATCTATCTATCTATTTATCTATCTATCTATCTAGGGAAATACTACTGCATCGTGTAGTTAAATAGGAACCATAGGTAAGAAGCCGTGCACCTTAGTCTAATTTATACTGTAATATCAAGTTTATGACGAAGGATCCTGAAATTGTTTCACACCTGGAACCTTAGTGCTATTCCATCAAAAAAACTTGCTGTGGAGCAGTAAGCGTCTATACACTTATAGCTATAATCTATCTCTCATATCTATCTAAATGTTTATCAATTTAATCTAGAAAATTTGCAATACCCCAAAACAAACATGGTAACCAGGGGTGGAATATCATAAGTGCAATCTGTGTACTTACACAGGAACCCAGTAGGTTAGGAAATACCAGTGCCACTTTTGTCTGCTAGATTGTATACCTGTGAATACCAAGTTTATGAACACAGGGGTATCCCTGGAAATTGTTTCCAACCCTGAGGAACCTCTAGTGCTATTCATGCATCAAAAAAACTTGCTGTGGAGCAGGTAAAGCAGTCTATAACACTTATAAGGGACTATAATCTATCTCTCATATCTATCTATCTCTAGTTCTATCTATCTATCTAATCTAGAATTTGCAGCACCAATAAAGATGGTGTCGGGTGAAATACCTAAGTGCAATCTGTAGTAAAACAGAACCCAGAGTATAGCAGTGTCATCTTAGTCTAGATTTATACCTGTGAAACCAGTTTAGACCTATCTATCTATCATCTATCTATTATTATCATCTATTACTATGTTTTTTATCTATTATCTAGGGGTGAAATACCATAAGTGCAATCTGTGTAGTTAAATAGGAACCCAGTAGGTAAGGAAATGCCAGTGCCACCTTAGTCTAGATTGTATACCTGTGAATATCAAGTTTATGACCACAGGGGAATCCCTGGAAATTGTTTCCACCCTTGGGGAACCTCTAGTGCTATTCATGCATCAAAGAAACTTGCTGTGGGGCAGGTAAAGGTGGCTATAAGTTTGCTCAGATATATGTACTGCTCTGCTAAGCATCTTGAGCAGGCTGAAGTCAGTTTCTCTTGCTTATTATATGTGACAGGGCAGAGAAGTTAATGCTCCTCATGGACTCTGTGAACACTGGATGGGAAATAGTTGTATTTAGTGGACATACTCCATGAATTTCATGACTCTAATTACTGGTGTACTGTTATAGAGGTATTCCCATCTGAGACATGTATGTATATTGATAGGATATTCTATAAATGTCTGATAGGTACAGATCTCACCTCTGAGACTTCCACCTATTTCCAGAACAGGTGTCCCCCCTAACTCCATCTTCTTCTGTACAAGAGAGAACAGAGAAGTGGACAACTATCTATCTATCTATCTATCTATCTATCTATCTATCTATCTATCTATCTACCTCATGTCTATTATGCTATCTATGTATCTATCTATAAATTCTATCTATCGATCTCACCTCATGTCTATCCACTATTTAATCTAATCTATCTTTCACTCAAGTGCACATCTATCTATCTATCTCATGCCTATCTATCTATCTATCTATCTATCTATCTATCTATCTATCTATCCATATCTACAGAATTGCACAAAAGTCAGTACACCCCTTACATTTTTGTTAATATTGTACTATATATTTTCATGAGACAGCACTGAAGATCTGACAGTGTACAGCTTGTATAACAGAGTAAATTTGGTGCCCTCAGAATAACTCAACACAGCCACCAATGTCTAAACCTCTTGCAACAAATGTGAGTACACCCCTAAGTGAGAACGGACAAATTGTGCCCAAAGCGTCAATATTTTGTGTGATTCCCATTATTTTCCAGCACTGCCTTAACTCTCTTGGGCATGGAGGTCACTAGAACTTCACAGGTTGCAGCCACTGGAATCCTATTTAACTCCTCCATGACGACATCACGGGGCTGGTGGATGTTAGAGACCTTGTGCTCTTCCATCTTCCGTTTGAGGAAACCCCAGAGACGCTCAATAGGATTTAGGTCTGGAGACATGCTTGGCCAGTCCAGCACCTTTACCCTCATTTTCTTTAGCAAGGCAGTGGTCGTCTTGGAGGTGTTTGGGGCGTTATCATGTTTGAATACTGCCCTGCGGCCCAGAAGGGAGGAATCATGCTCGGCTTATGTATGTCACAGTACATGTTGGCATTCATAGTTCACTCAATGAGCTGTAGCTCCCCATAGCCAGGAGCACTTCAGCAGCCCCAAACCATGACACTCTCACCACCATGCTTGACTGTAGGCAAGACACACTTGACTTTGTACTCCTCACCTGGTTGCCATCACACACGCTTCACACCACCTGAATCAAATAAGTTTATCTTGGTCTCATCAGACCACAGGTGATACGGTGTGTGGTGTATGGTCTGAGCACGGACTGGTTGGACCCCCACCAACGTAGCCTCTGCAGCAATGCTGGCAGCACTCATCTCTGGAAATGACGCTAAGCAGGTGCACTCAACTTCTTCAGTCGGCCATGGCGAGGCCTGTTCTGAGTGAACCTGTCTTGTTAAACCGCTGTATGGTCTTGGCCACCGTGCTGCAGCTCAGTTACAGGGTGTTGGGAATTTTTTTTATAGCCCTGGCCATCTTTATGTAGAGCAACAATTCCTTTTTTCAGATCTTCAGACAGTTCTTGGCCATGAGGAGCCATATCAACTTCCAGTCACCAGTATGAAAGAGTGTGAGAAAATATCAAATTTAACACACTTGCTCCTCATTCACACTTGAGACCTTGTAACACTGAGAGCCACATGTATGAAAACTGTCTAGGTCTAAAGTTCACTTTGTTGCCCATAGCAACCAATCAGAGCCCATAGAAACCAATCGGAGCCCACAGCAACCAATCGGAGCCCATAGCAATCAATCGGAGCCCACAGCAACCAATCGGAGCCCATAGCAGCCAATCAGAGCCCATAGCAACCAATCGGAGCCCACAGCAACCAATCGGAGCCCAAAGCAACCAATCGAAGCCCATAGCAGCCAATCAGAGCCCATAGCAACCAATCGGAGCCCACAGCAACCAATCGGAGTCCACAGCAACCAATCAGAGCCCATAGCAACCAATCAGAGCTCATAGAAACCAATCAGAGCACCCCTTTAATTTCATATAGTGCTCTGGGAAGATGAGAAGGGCACTCTGATTGGTTACTATGGGCTCCGATTGGTTGCTATGGGCTCTGATTGCTTACTATGGGCAACAAGGTGAATTTTAGACCTAGACAGTTTTCATACGTGTGGCCCTAAGAGTCACATGACACCAGGGAGGGAAAATGGCAAATTCAGCACAATTTTTCCATTGTCACTTAGGGGTGTACTCACTTTTGTTGCCAGCGGTTTAGACATTGATAGCTGTGTGCTGAGTTATTTTGAGGGCACCAAACTTACACTGTTATACAAGCTGTACACTGACTACTTTACATTGTATCCAAGTGTCATATCTTCAGTGCAGTCCCATGAAAAGATATAATAAAATATTTAGAAAAATGTGAGGGGTGTACTTACTTTTGTGAGATACTGTATAGAGCACAGCCCATACAGCAAACAGAGACCATATAGCTCTGTACTGGGAGCTGAAAGGCCTTCATGCTCTATTGTACTGGTTTTGGCATCTGCATGGGGCCTTATATTTCATTTATGTTCACGTCATGTTTGCGATGTATGTTTAAGACGTATGTCAGAAAAGAGATAAAATTAGAGGGGGTTGATACTACCTGGGGGTGAAATACTATTGGAGGTTTTGGAGATAATGCTGGAGGTTGATAATAAAGAGGGATGATATAATACTCCAGAACTCTGAGATTATACTATGGGGTAATATAATACTGGAGGAGGGGTTGTGGGGCATTAACCATTTTTGTATTTTTTTCTTAAAGGGGTTTTGCCACAATGTAATGTTGACATGGGATCCTCCAAAATGGGTATTTAATCACTTTTCTAAATATATGTGATTAAAAGCTTGCATTAGATACGACCAGGCAGAGTGACAGGAGCTGCTGGCCGGGCTTGCGCAGAGAACACTTCTTATCTGATGAGAGGGAGCTAAAGAAGCTTTCAAGGGACTGGGGAAAATATGTTGTCTTTTGTATACAGAATCCACTAGTTGTAATGTTATTATCTGAGTAGATCCCTGCTTTATCTGATGACAGGGAACATGAACAAGCTTTCAAGAGGCTGAAGGAGCTTTCAAGCTGCTGTGGAGAAAGATGTTGTCTTTTGTATACAGAATCCATTAGATGTAGTGTGATTATTTGAGTGAACATTGCACACGATCCCTTATGCATGGCTCCGTGCTTTGACCAGCTCTCTCTCTCAGCTAAGCCCTGGCTTGTTTACTTTTGCTTCTTAGCAGATAAGGCACCTCCTGGCAAAACCCCTTTAATTTACACACTGCATGCGGACTGTGACTAGACCCACTGCCAATCACACGTCACTGGTGAGGACCATCAGGCAACACTGAAAGTCATGTCATCTGATAGTGATATCAAAGGGGTTGTCTCATTCCAGAAATTGATGGCATATTGCTACGATACGCCATCAATGTCAGGTAGGTGCGGGTTCCACTTTGTCAAGAACAAGCCCCAAAACCTCTATATACTGAATGGAGAGGTGGTCGGGACTCTTCCATTTAAATCAAGTACAGCCGAGTGGAGCTGCTCGGAGGTGCTCTGAACTCCCATTGATTTCAAAAGGAGAGTCCCGACCACCTCTCCATTCAGAACATAGAGGTTTTGGGGCTCGTTCTCGAAATAGGCGCGGGTCCCAATATTGGGTTCCCCATCTACCTGACATTGAAGGCATATCCTAGCAATATGCCATCAATGTCTGAAGCGAGACAACCCCTTTAAGCTCATTTAATGCTGGTTCAATAATAGTATATAATTGTTACTGTGATTGCTCATCTCATTTTTGCCCCATCTGCGGTATAATAATTGTGGTGTAATTGTGATGTAAATGTGACAAAAAGTAGTTGAGCCAAATTTGGTCCTGTTTTATCACCATTAGGGTATGTTCACACGGTGTAATTGTAGGTCACATTACGGCACGTAATTGCGCTGCAATAAGCCTGAAATGAGCCCCGCAATTATGGTAATTCATAACTCTGATACAGAGCTATGAATTACGTCTGTCTCCCCCAGCGTACAATATGCGCGTACTGTACGCCGGGAGAAAGAAGTGACCTGTCACTTCATTCCGGTGTTTACGTGCCGTGGGATTTTGAAAGACTATGGGGGCGCCTCCCACCCCTTGCACCTTATAAGTACATGCTGGCCAGTGTGTACTTCTAAAACACATTACGTGCCGCGATACGCCGTGTGAACATAGCCTTATTATGTATTTTAGATACTTTTTGAACATTACCCGACAGAAAAGGGGGCTTCTAAAAGGGTAAGGACATTTGGCTGAGCAGGAATGGTACATGGCTTAAAATGTGACCAAGTGCACCAAATTTACACCAAAACTTTGGAGCAGAATATTGGTGCAAAGTAAGTCAACCAATAGTCAGCCATAAAAGTTATACAAGTCTAAAGATGTGCGAAATTTTGAGCATCTTTAGACTGCCTGGTCTAGATTTATACTTCTTTACAAGGAATTCTACAGGAATAGTAAATCTGCCTGTCATGTGAGGCACAGAAAGTATATGCAAAAATGTGCCAAGGTTTTGTGCATTTTATGACAAGCTCTATCTGAAAACACATTAGTCTCCCCCAATGTGTCTAAACCACAGTTTAGGAAAAAAAGAAGAATTGGCTTGTATTGTTGGCCGCCCGTTTACTAAACCTGATGGGGCAAATTTTTTAAAACAGACAGAAAATACGTTGTATTTGTCTGAGTTAAAATTGCACAGCCCTTAGGTGCACCAAATCTATTAAGGTTTAATAAATTTGGTGCTTCATTCGGTGGTTGGGCCACTGTCTAAAAAAAATACTAGCCACTTGGGACATGGAATAGATTTCTGGCTTAATTTGTGCTATTTTTTGGTGCAAATTTTAGGCAACACGTCCCTTTTGTTGAGCTCCACTCACTTCCTAGACATAGTCAGGCTCAGCGTAAAACAACTCATAAGTCACACATTTTTGTACAAATTCTGCAAACAATATTAAGAGCAACGGGATTAAATTCCAAATTCCTTCTAATTATCAGGCATCCAGAAAGCTAAAATAGGAGAGTTTGGGGGGAGGAGGAAGGTTGGGTGGAAATCCCTGAGTGCTGAAGCACTATAAGCTTAGTTGTACCAAAAACATGATCAGATACCCTGCTTGGAAAGTATAGCTTCCACTACTGCAGTCATTGATGGGACGATCAATATGTTAACCCAGGAGTGCACAACATTTTCTGGTGGCAAGGCCACATTGTCATGTTGTATTTCTCCCAGGGGCCGCAACCCAAATGGCTGAAAGGTCTTGGTTCCACCTTAGGGACTGTCAGAGATCAGAAGGGGGGAGTCCCCTGCTCGATACTCCAGAAAGAGGATATGAATCACCTATTTTCATCAAAGCTTTTGGGGGTTACAGAAATCGCTGTGTCACAATTATACACATATGGTCTCCTCTCCAACTCATCTTCTCTTGGGAGTCTTGAACCTATCAGACATCTTTATGGTTTATCTTGTGGACCCGCCATGATTGTGTCAAAAATAACTACTTCTGTGAGAATGAAATCCAGAGATAATGCAGAAACAGTATTTACTGGATTGTTCATTAAGGTTGCTTAAAATAGCACTTTCACCCAAATAGTGCCAGCCATACAGTGCCTACCATAACAGCGCCCACCATAATAGTGCTAGCCATGCAGTGCCCACCATAAGAGTGCCAGCCATACATTGGCCATCATAACAGTACCAGCCATACAATGTCAGCCGTAATAGTGCCTGCCATACAGTGCCCACCATAACAGTGCCAGATATACATTGCCAGCCATACAGTGCTCACCATAACAGTGCCAGTCATACAGTGCCCTGTGGGAAGATGGAGGAGCACAAGGTCTCTAACATCCACCAGCCCCGTGATGTCGTCATGGAGGAGGGAAGAGGATTCTAGTGGCTGCAACCTGTGAAGCTCTAGTGACCTCCATGCCCAAGAGAGGTAAGACAGTGCTGGAAAATAATGGGGGCCACACAAAATATTGATACTGTGGGCACAATTTGTCCATTCTCCCTTAGGGGTGCACTCACTTTTGTTCTCACTTAGGGGTGTACTCACTTTTGTTACCAGTGGATTAGACATTTATGGCTGTGCTGAGTTATTTTGAGGGCACAGCAACTTTAGGCTATGTTCACACGGCTTAAAACTGGACGTATTTCAGTCCGTAATTACGCGCCGGAGTGCGCATATTACGAGCTGAAAACGTCCCAGTCATTACGGTAATCCCCAGTTCTCATAGAGAACTATGGATTACGTCTCCTCTCCCCGCTCGGCGAATATACCGCGGGGGAGATAATTGACATGTGAATTACCAGCGGTGTATACGCGCCGCTGGTAATGCAAGTCTATGGGTCGGCGAGGTGCTGGCCCCCCGCTCCCTCCCCCGCTCCCGCCCCGGTCCACACGGCGTAATTGCGGGGCGTAATTAAGCCGTGTAAACCTAGCCAAACACTGTTATACAAGCTGTACCCTGACTACTTTACATTGTATCAAAGTGTCACATCTTCAGTGTTGTCAAATGAAAAGATATAATACAATATTTACAAAAATGTGAGGGGCGTTTTCACTTTTGTGAGATATTGTATAATAGTTAGGTGTCCCCTCAAAGTTACAAGCCACTGCTTTTGTCCCTCCTGGTGCAACAGGTCCTTCAACGTGTGGGTTGTACTTCTTATCCCTTGGAGTAAAGGATGATGGTACAACATTAGGATGGCTCCTCTATCCCATATTAATATATATTGGCTTTAGCTAGGAGATAAGAGCCTGGAGGTAAACCTGAGTCCCATTGAGCCCTCAGAAAAAGAAAAAGATCCTCCATGGTAGGTGCATTCGTCTCACTTATAGTTGTGCCAAAAACGTGATTGGTTAGTATCATCGAAAAGGACGGCTACCACTACTGTGGTCATAGTCTACATGAACTTGATGTAGCTATCACAGGCGTACCTTGAAGGTCCAGGGCCCTAGTGCCAAAAGTGAAATGGGCCCTTCAGCGACCATGTGCCACCTACGATGCTGGTATCTCCTTATGTGGCAGAAGGGCTTTTGGGCCCTCTCAGACTGCAGGGCCCGGTAGCGACTGCTACCTCTGCAACCCCTATAGCTACGCCCCTGGTAGCTATTAGGATAGAGGTTGTACTTCCCATCCTTTAGAGCACCAAATACAAGGCCCCCCAGGCCGTATCTAATTGTATGTGGCCCACAACATCACAGCAACAGAGGCTAACAATAACATTTGGCCCTTTGAGGGCAACCATAATACTGATGTGGCCCTCGATGAAAATGAGTCTGACACCCCTGCCTTAGAGTAAAGAATGGTGGTGCAACAATTAGGATGGCACCCAGGACTGGGACAAGGTATTCTGGTGCCCTAGGCAAATAAGGCATATAGCCATCCCAATGGAAAATTCAGCCCACTCCATGCCTCCTTGTGCTCCTTTTTCCGCTTGGGATGAAGTGGCGCCTTATCCATTGGCGTAGCTAAAGGGGGTGCAGAGGTAGCAGTCACTACCGGGCCCTGAACACTGAGGGGACCCCAAAAGCCCTTCTGCCACAGCATTTTAAATGGCACATGGTAGCTGAGTGGCCCCATTTCACTGTTTGCACTAGGGCCCAGGAGCTGCAAGTCACCCTAGGTGATCGCCTACCTTCACCTACCCTTCGTCCCAACCTGATGGCACCTCTTTCCCATATTTACATTTAATGGCTTTAGATAGGGTACGAGAGTCTTGAGGGGAACGTGACAAGCAGAGAAGCAGATCCTCCATG